>ML306236.1:393-11355 GCA_005239505.1 Nicotiana paniculata
TGTCAGTTTTGTGTTGTTTTTATTTTGCAGAGTAGGGGAAGTCTGAGTACCCAAAAGAGGAAGCTGAGGGGCATGTTTGAGCTTAAGTGTGGGGTCATCCCGACTCTAAAGATTGAGAATCATGTCTGGGCTATGCCCAAGAGGGTCTCAGGAAGTATACTGTTATTTGATCCAGGATCCACTTATTCCTATGTTTCGGTCTTATTTGCTCATTTCCTAGATGTCCCTCGTGAGTCCTTGGGTTCTCCTATATGTGTGTCCACTCCTGTGGGTGATTCTGTTGTACTAGACCGGGTTTACCGATCCTGTATGGTCACATTCTGCGGATTCGAGACTCGAGCAGATCTCTTATTGCTCGCCATGGTTGATTTCGAGATTATTTTAAGCATGGATTGGCTATCTTATTATCATGTCGTGCTAGATTTCCATGCCAAGACAGTTACATTAGCCATGCCAGAGTCGCTTAGGCTGGAGTGGAGAGGTTCCTCAGTTAGTATAGCCAGCAGGGTTATTTCATTCTTGAAGGCTCGACATATGGTCGAGAAGTGTTACCTGGCCTATTTTGCTTATGTGCGGGACACCACTGCCGAGTCTCCGACGATTGATCCCGTGCTAGTTGTTCAAGAGTTTGCTGATGTATTTCCTTCAGATCTTTTGTGCATGCCTCCGGATCATGATATTGATTTCTGCATTGATTGGGCTCCAGACACCCAGCCTATATCCATTCCTCCGTGCCGTATGGCTCCGAAAGAGTTGAAGGAGCAGCTTGAGGAGTTTTTAGCTAAGGGGTTCATTAGACCGAGTGTATCACCGTGGGGTGCTCCAGTTCTGTTTGTAAAGAAGAAGGATGGGTTTATGCGGATGTGTATTGATTACCGCTAGTTGAACAAGGTTACCATTAAGAACAAGTATCCTTTTCCACGCATCGATGATTTGTTTGACAAGTTGCAGGGTGCTCGTGTGTTTTCTAAGATTGATTTGAAATCGGGGTATCATCAGTTGAGGATTCGGGCTTCAGATGTTCCGAAGAGTGCTTTTCGTACGAGGTATGGCCATTATGAGTTCTTGATGATTGCTTTTGGCTTGACTAATGCCCCAGTGGCATTCATGGACTTGATGAATAGGGTGTTCAGGCTATATATTGATTCCTTTGTCATTGTCTTCATTGATGACATTTTGATTTACTCACGTAGCCTGGGGGAGCACGAGCAGCATTTGAGAGTTATGCTCCAGACTTTGCGAGAACAGAAGCTATATGCTAAGTTCTCCAAGTGTGAGTTCTGATTGGATTCCGTGGCATTTTTGGGGCATGTGATATCTGGAGAGGGAATCAAGGTTGATCCTCAGAAGATCGAGGCAGTTCAGAGGTTTTCGCGTCCTACTTCGGCTACAGAGATCAGGAGCTTTTTGGGCCTAGCAGGCTATTACCGCCGATTTGTGGAGGGGTTCTCTTCTATTGCAGCTCCATTGACTAGATTGACTCAGAAGAATGCCCCATTCAGATGGTCCGACGAGTGTGAGGCGGGCTTTCATAAGCTCAAGTCAGCATTGACCTCAGCACCAGTTCTAGTATTGCCCTCCGGTTGTGGGATGTATATAGTGTATTGCGACGCGACGCCTTGCGCGTTAGCTTGGGGGTGTATTGATGCAGGAGGGGAGAGTTATTTCTTATGTTTCACGCCAGCTGAAGGTTCATGAGAAGAATTACCCTGTGCACGATTTGGAGTTGGCGACGATTGTTCATGCTCTTAAGATTTGGAGACACTACTTGTATGGAGTGTCCTGTGAGGTTTATAAAGACCACCATAGCTTGCAGCACTTGTTCAAGCAGAAGGATCTTAATTTGAGGCAGCGCAGATGTCTTGAGTTGTTGAAGGATTATGATATCACCATTCTTTATCACTCGGGAAAGGCAAATGTGGTAGCAGATGCTTTGAGCAGGAAGGCAGAAAGTATAGGTAGCTTGGCTTATATTGCAACAGAGGAGAGAACTCTAGCCTTGGACATTCAGTCCTTGGCCAATCACCAGGTGATATTAGTCCTTCTAGAGCCTCGTCGAGTTTTAGCACATGTGGTCGCTCAGTCTTCGTTATTGGGGGAGATTAAGGCCCGACAGTTCTATGACCCGTGCTTAGCAGAGTGTCGGGAGACAGTGGTTCAGGGTAGGGCCAAGGAGGTTACTATTGGAGAGGATGGTGTTCTGAGACTTCAAGGCCGCTTATGTGTTCCGAATGTTTATGGCCTGAGGGAGAGGATGGTGTTCTGAGACTTCAAGGCCGCTTATGTGTTCCTAATGTTTATGGCCTGAGGGAGAGGATTCTAGAGGAGGCATACAGTTCTCGGTATTCTGTTCACCCCGGTGCTACGAAGATGTATCGTGATTTGAAGCAGCATTTCTGGTGGAGGCAAATGAAGAAGGACATTGTGGAGTATGTGACTAGGTGTATTAATTTCTAGCTGGTTAAGTATGAGCACCAGAGGCCAGGAGGCCTACTTCAACCGATGCACATTCCTGAGTGGAAATGGGAGTGCATCACCATGGACTTCGTGGTTGGGTTGCCTCGGACTTTGTGGAAGGTTGACGCGGTTTGGGTCATTGTGGATAGATTGACCAAATCGGCGCATTTCATTCCAGTGGCTACTACTTATACATCTGATAAGTTGGTCCAGATCTACATTCGGGAGATAGTCAGGTTTCATGGTGTGCCGGTGTCCATCATATCAGATCGAGGTCCTCAGTTCACCTCGCACCTCAGGAGAGCATTGCATAGTGAGATGGGTACCCAGATAGACCTCAGCACATCATTTCACCCTCAGACCGATGGTCAGTCGGAGCGTACTGTTCAGATATTGGAGGACATGATCAGGGCATGTGTGATTGATTTCGGAGGTCAGTGGGACCAGTTCTTGTTGTTGGTCGAGTTTTCTTATAATAATAGTTATCAGTCCAGCATTGAGATGGCACCATTTGAGGCTTTGTATGGTCGGTGATGTCGTTCTCTTATCGGGTGGTTTGAGCTTTGCGAGGCTAAGTTATATGGCACCGACCTGGTGAGGGATGCCTTGGAGAAAGTGAAGTTTATTCAGGAGAGGCTCCGTACAACACAGTCCAAACAAAAGAGTTACGCTGATCAGAGGGCGCGTGATGTATCATTTATGGAGGGAGATAGGGTCCTATTGAAAGTCTCACCTATAAAGGGTATTATGAGGTTTGGGAAGAAGGGCAAGCTGAGCCCGAGGTTTATAGGTCCATTCGAGGTGTTGAGGCGAGTTGGGGAGGTTGCTTATGAGCTGGCCTTGCCTCCCAGTTTATCAGGAGTTCAATCAGTTTTTCATGTATCCATGCTCTGTAGGTACCACGCCTACTTCTCTCACGTGGTTGATTTCAGCACTATTCAGTTGGATGAGAGGCTGGGCTACTAGAAGGAGCGAGTTGCTATTATTGATAGGCAGGACTGCCAGTTGAGGTCCAAGAGAGTTTCTGCCGTAAAAGTCCAGTAGAAGGGCCAGCCAGTTGAGGAGGCGACCTGGGAGTCCGAGGAGGACATGCGGAGCAGATATCCACACTTATTCAGCACTTCAGGTATGATTCTAGACCCGTTCGAGGACGAACGTTTGTTTAAGAGGTGGAGAATGTAACGACTCGACCGGTCGTTTTGCGTTATAGGACCCCGTTCCCCTAAATGAAACTTCCCATAGCAGCATTTTATAATTTATGACTTGCGGGTGCCGGTGGTCCGGGATTCGGAGGTGTTTAGAGTGCAATAGGAACAATTGGTTCCTTAAGGTTGGCCTTTAAGGCCAAGTTTGACTTCGGTCAACATTTTGGGTAAACGACCTCGGAATCGAGTTTCATCGGTTCCGATAGCTTCGTGTGATGATTTCGGACCAGGACGTATGTTCGGAATGGGTTTCTGATGACCCAGGGGCATTTCAGCGCCCAATATTGAAATAAGAAGTTCCTTAAGTTCCTATTTTGGTTTAGGATGTGTTTTTGTGTTATCGAGGTCCGAACAAAATTTCAAGACCGGGAATAGTTCCGTATTATTAATTATAACTTGCCTGCAAAATTTGGTGTCATTCCGAGTTTTATAGGTCGGTTCGGCGCGTTGTGAGTGAAGTCTAGAAAACTTAAAGTTCCTAAGTTTGGTTCTTGGGGTTTGGAGGTGTGATTTTGAGTTTTAGCGTTCTTTTAGGTGTTCTGAAGGCTCAAGCGAGTCCTTATTATGATTTGGGACTCATTGGTATATTAGGACTAGGGCTTGGGTGGGTCCAGCTGCCTCCCGGGCACCTAACCGGTCTAAAAACTAGCTAAAATAGCTGTTGGTGCACTTGTTCTGGTGTGACCGCAGGTGCGGTTGCCCAGTCGCACGTGCGGGGCCGCTCCTGCGGTCCCCAGCATTGCAGGTGCGACCCCAAGAGGTCTGCCCAATTCTCGCAGGTGCGGGCCCAGGCTTCCCAGTCCATTTCCACAGGTGCGGGCCTTTGCTCGCAGGTGCGAGACTGTAACGACCCGACCGGTCGTTTTGAGCTCTAGCGCGTCGTTCAGCGGTTGAAGTCGTGAGCAGCTTCGTTTCAGGTATTATGACCAGTGGGCGTGGTCGGAATTGAATTCCAGGAAGTTTAGAATTGATTTGGAAAGAAAATTCTCATTTCAGAAGCCTTAAGTTGGTGAAATCAACTAAGATTAGAATTCTGAGTAAACGACCTCAAAATCAGGATCTGAAGGTTCCAGCAGGTTCGTATGATGATTTCGGACTTGGGCGTATGTCCGGATCGGGTTTTGGATAACCTGGGAGCGTTTCGGCGTATATTATGGAAGTTTGGGTTGGAAGGCATCTCAGTGTTATAGAGGTACGTTTGGGATTCCGAGTCTGGGAATAGCTTCGTATGGTGATTCTGGAGTTGGGAGCGTGATCGGAAGTGAATTCGGATGTCCGGAGGTCAATTTGAAGTCATTTGGCTAAAGATAGAAATTTGAAGATTTTTGAGAAGTTTGACCGAGAGTTTGACTTTTTGATATCGGGGTTGGATTCCAATTTCGAAAGTTGGAGCAGGTCCATAATGTCGAATATGACTTGTGTGCAAAATTTGGGGTCAATCGGACGTGATTTGATAGGTTTCGGCATCGGATGTAGAAGTTTGAAATTTCAAAGTTCATAAAGCTTGAATTGGGGTGCGATTCATGATTTCGACGTTGTTTGATGTGATTTGAGGCCTCGAGCGAGTTCGTATCATGTTTTGGGATATGTTGGTATAATTGCTTAAGGTCCAGAGGGCCTCGGGTTGATTTCGAAAGGTTAACAGAATGGATTTCGGACAAAAATAGCTGCTAAAAATTCTAAAGCAGATCTATTTTGGGACAGCAGTTTATGCATCAAAGAGCTAACTTTGGAAGCGTATATATAGGAATCTATAAGGAATATAAATATTTGCAAAACATGAAAGTTGTAGACTTTAAGTCTAGTTTTCAGAACATTGAACCATTTGTCATTTGGAGTTTTGTGCAAAAAGTTATGACCGATTGAAGATGGCTGGTGGAGCAGTTTCGTCAGAATTTTCTGATGCATGGAGCCGACTTTAGAAGCTCATATCTCGGAATATATAAAGAGTTATATGATGTAAAACCTATCAAATTAAATATCTTCATGTCTAGTTTCTAAATCTTCAAACCTTTTGTTATTTGGATATTTTTACAAGGAGTTATGGGTGTTTTAATAGAAGGTATTCAACAAGGGAAAATTGTAATAGGATGTACAACCTGCACAGCACAAGCGCAAGGTACAACTCGATGAAGCATGGGCAGATTCTTTTAAACACGAATTTTGGCCCATTTCTTTCATTTGGCTTCGATGATTTTGGAGAGCTCAAGGAGGGATTTTCACCAAGCAACACAAGGTAAGTGATTTCTTCCTATTTTTGAGTTAAATATGTGATCTTACATGGATTTAGACATGAAAAATTTGTATAAATTTGGGATTTTTGGGGAAGACCTAGAACTTGGAATTTTGGACTTTTACCATTAATTTGAGCATTAATATTATAACAAATTATATATTTGAGTTAGTAAAGTTATGGGTAGAATTTATCTTCGAGAAATTTTGAAATCCGGGCACGTGGGCCCAAAGGCATTTTGGTCAATTCCTTGAGCGGAGATGGGAGTTTATATAATCTGAATTTTTAACAAATATTTGAGTATATTTTCATTGGTTTATCATTATTTGGATAGTTTGGGGGCATTGCACATCCATTGAAGTCGACATAGAGGCTTGGAAGCCGGGTATGAAATTTCGAAGCGAGGTAAGTCTCCTTTCTAAATTTGTGAGGGGGAATTGTCCCCCTAGGTGAATTAATTAAGTATGTGCCATTGTCTTCGGGGGATACGTACGCACGAGGTGATGGGAGTCCGTGCGTAGCTACTACTATGCCATGTCCTACCTGTTGTACCTGTGATCTTGTTTGTGATGTTAGACTGCTAATATAATCGAAATTGTAATTTAATGACTAAGGAAGATTAGAGCTTATTTTCTAAATCATCAAAAAAAAAAGAATTTATTTCCTTCGTGGCAATTGTATTTCCGAATAAGGTTGTGTTACTAAACGTTATATAAAACTCGGCAAGTGAATTTCGAAAAAGGGATTTAAATACTATTTGTGGTTTTTAAAAGAGAAATCGGTCATTTAGGTGAGTATTTGTATTCCCGACGTGTTCAGGGTGGATTGTTGATTGTGCATGTATGCATGTGACCGCTTCGCAATTTACATTCCGCGAGTAGAGTGTTATTACCCTACTCTTATGGGAGCGGTCGATATGCCACGGCGGGTTTAGAATGCACTTCTGGTACGGTCCATTCATCCTTGGTAGTGCATAGTTATGATTATTATATTGAGAGGTGCACTTATGGGATGGGCCATTCGATCCTCGGCAGTGCACATAGAGGATAATTATATTGATAGATGCACTTTTGGTACGGGTCGTTCGATCCTCGGCAGTGCATAGAGAGGTTGAGAGATGCACTTTTGGTACGGGTCGTTCGATCCTCTGAAGTGCATAGATGTAAGTACTTTCTGGGGAGGTGCATTTTTGGTACGGGCCGTTCGATCCTCGACAGTGCACGGGCATGACTATTTTATTACTCCGGCCGGTTGTCTTACCCTTGTGTGCGCATGACTATTTGGTACTATTCTATTGGTATTGTCTTGACATGTATTTGGGAAAAAGGAAAGTGTACATTGTTGTTTATTCTCAGTGGTTACCTGGATTTCTGTACTTGATATGTACTCGATGCTCACTGTCCCACATGTCGATTGTATTTCATCATATTCTGTCATATATTATATTGTCGGACCCTAGTAAGTGTCTAATTTGACCTCTCGTCACTACCTCTCTGAGGTTAGGCGGGAGACTTACTGAGTACACGTTGTTTTGTACTCATGCTACACTTGTTGTGAATTTTTATTGCACGGTTACTTTCATAGAAATGTGGAAAATTCAGAGATTTAGGCGAGCTGCATCATCCGGAGGCGATCCGCAGCTGACAGAGTCTCCTTCGCGCTGTATCTATTTCATCTAAATTACCTTGTCTAGTTTTATTTCGGACAGGATTGTAATGATTGTTGAATTCTTAGAAATTGCTCATGTACTTGTGACACCGAGTTCTGGGTTATGTATTGGGATATAATTGCTTAAGTTTAATCTTTAAACCATTGTTTTCAATTAACAGACATTTATTTGGTTAATATGTAATTTAGGAAAAATAAATGTTTTCATAAATGTTTTAAAACCAGAAAGTTGTTTCAATTAATGAATGAGTTGGCTTGCCTGACATGGACGTCCGACGCCATCACGATCTTAGGGATTTTGGGTCGTGACAACATGGTATCAGAGCACTAGGTTCCCGTAGGTCTCACGAGTCATGAGCAAGTCTAGAAATAGTCTTGCGGATCGGTACGGAGACGTATGTACTTATCTCTGAGAGGCTATAGGGCTGTTAGGAGTACTTCCCTTCTTGATTCTTCATCGTGCGAGTTGATTCCTTTGAGGCTTATGCCTATGTTCATTCCTACTCAATCTTACGCATCGCGAAGCGCTTGCTATGGATCAGGAATTTGAGGAATGGAAATGGTGCTACGAATGTAATTCGAGGTGCTTCCATGTGTAAATGGTCGTGGTTGTTGTTATGGCCCTACAAAAAGGGTAATGTGTTATTTCACCTCAGTAGTTGTGTTTTTGGGGGCCTTAAGGCCGTGCTCAGGTGGTGATGATGCTTGCAATTGAGTGTCGCGCGGTGTTGATATGATGATAGAACGTGTGCCTGTATGTTGGGGAAGATGAATGGTTTGAAGGGAGGTCTTCTCAGAGTGTGATTTCGAGATTTCAGTGTTTTTGTTCCGGCAGAGGGAAGGCATTTGGAGTATGAATGGCTCGGCTAGTATTGATGAAGTAGTAAGACTTGGTGTCTTCAAGTGAGATGGGGTATGCACCTGTGACGTGTAGTCGTCGTCATTGATCGAATGGAATGCGTTGGGTTTCTCGGTGTTATGGTTTCTTCAGTTGCGTGGGTTCAAAGTATTGAGAAGAAGTATTGAAGAATTCAGTTGGCAAAGAATGATCTTGGAACGAGGCTAGGAGGTTGTTCCATTTCTAGGAGGCCAGGTGTAAGAAGCGGAAGTCGAGCAGTCGCAAAGTGGGGGAGCGGCATCACAACTTGGAATTTGGAGATATTGTCGAGCATTAATGGGTGTCCATGAGGAGCGGATGGACTAGTAAGTTGGTAAATGAAGCAGGGCATAGGATGGGGTATTGAGGTCGCAGAGAGCGTGCATTTCAGCGTCGCTGGGAGGTGTCCGGGGGTGATTTCCACAGGTGGGTTATCTTCTGGGGATAGATTAGCAATAGCGGGTTTGGCAGGTTCTGTGAGGGGTCCTAGTGGCTAGTCGGTAGGAGATAGAAGGTGTGAGTGATGCTAGAGAATTCGAGTATTTAGGGAGTGCTAGCAAGAGAATTTGGAAGATTTGGATGGATTGGCTGAGCAAGATCATGTTATCAAAATAGGAAGGATCTCAGCAGGGTCTAGAGTGGTGCAAGGAGTAGCCTCGGGTTAAGTGGGGGAGTCCCACCATCTGCAGTTGGGTTGTAGGATTGTCTTCGCATGGGGTTGAGGATTTTCGGCGTGTTGGCAAGTTGATTCAGTTAAGGAAAAAGGAGTAAAATGGTAATTGTGCGTGGGATTTGATGAATATGTGCAAAACTTGGCCCTGTCGGATCAGGGTTAGGCTTTGGAAGATTCAGAATTTATGCTCAAGGCATGGGCGAGTTGTAAGGATAGTGACTCAGTGACGTGTTTCATTGAAAAAGGTGTTCATGTGCTAGGAGAACCTTGGGGTTGATTGTATTCGGGTCCGGTTAGAGTGGGTGACTCTCAATAGCGGTCCTAGTGAGTTCAAAAGTTAAAAATGCGGCAATTAAGGATTTCAGGCAGCAGTATGATCGAGAATCGAGCTTTTGTAGATTAATCTCTGAGAAAAATGAGGACGGTTGGAATGTTCTATGATATGTTTCAGCATGCAGGAGAATATTGGAGGAGTGAGAGAAATAGACTCCGAGTTGAAGAAAAGATTATCAGAAGGGTATGAGACAGGTTGCGGGATTTGGGCAGCATAGTCTAGTGAATCAAGGTCACTCGGGATGAGTGAGAGTTGAGTTTGCTATGGGTTGAAGGAAGTTGTTATTGTTCCTGAGGCAATTAATAATGATTAAAAGAAGATAGATTGACTTGCCATGGTTGAAATGGCACATTTGCTGCAGTGATCGGTTCCTTCGGTGTGATTAAGTTATGCATGTGGTATGTGTCGGTGTGTGCGCGGCTTGTCAGCAGTCGTAATGGATTTCATGTGGGAACATTTGAGTGTTATGGCATGTCATGTGTAGGCGGATCCCGGAAGGGTTATGGTGGTGTAGACCACTACTTAAGGATTTGAATGATCTGGGTGATAATGGGAATTCACTCATGTGTTGAGATGGTACTCTTGAATTGAGTCAAGTAAAAAGTTTCTATATGATGAAGTGTTCGCCCTATTGGTGGTTCAAAATTTATGATGGAATTCTTGCGCTACCTCATGTTGGTATGTTAAGTGCGGGAAGCAGTATGTAACTGGGAGTTAGAATCGAGATTTAGATCCGATGTTTATAAGGATGTCATGAGCTCGAAAGAGCAAGGAAAAGTGATTTGAAAGTTCAGTGTAAGCTGGTATTATCTTCAGTGTCACCTGAGATTGATATTCGGTGAAAGAGGCTTTGTACCCTGGTCATGGGTTCTTGAGGTGTTTTGCGGCCTTAGTGTGGTCGGTGTTATGGATCTGCAGACTTGTTGCCTTGTATGGAAGGTCGTGGAAGCATGACCGCGAAAAGATTGTATAAGTGTGACATGTAGTCACTTGATGGAATTCAGATTTGGACTGAGTATAAAGAAGTGCAATATTGTTTTATTGAGAATTTATGCCTGGAGGGCGTTCGCTTCAGTTGATTATGGAATATGGGGTGTTAGTCCCGGTGATGATGGTTGTTCTCGTGTATTATGAGAGAAGGTGGGTTAATATGGACCTAGGCAAATGCTATTAGCTTAGTTGGTGCGAGCAAGGTAGCTCGATGTTTGTGGATGGATTTAAGTATGATTATGGGCTCCGTATGATCCAGGCATGTTCCTTTCAGTAGAGCGCTTTACATGGAAAGATATTAGAACAGCGGGTGTTGTTCCATTTTCGTCATATTCATGTGTTATCGTGATTGTGTCGTGTGAGTTGTGAAACGGCTTTGATAATTTCTTATGTGTTGAGGTCCCGAGTAGTGGGGATGTTATGTGAGCAGGATAGCTCTTTAGATCCAGTGTGTGTGTGTGTGTGTGTGTGTGTGTGTGTGTATATATATATATATATATATATATATATCGCACCTCAGTTGTG
>ML306237.1:0-23501 GCA_005239505.1 Nicotiana paniculata
CGAAATGATCAAGTTACATTATTTGGCATTTTATGGCAATTAAACTGGAATTCCGCCAATCGTTCATGTATTATCGTATGCCATGGTCCAGTCCGGACGCCTTGGTACGGAGCCAATACCGGATCACATGATATTTGTTCGGGACATCAAATATGACCCAAGGAACCATAACCAATGCGATGAAATGATTAAGTTACTTTTTTGGCATTTTATGGCTATTAAACAGGAATTCAGCCAGTCGTGCCTGTATTATCGCCATCCATGGTCCAGGCCGGACGCCTTGGTATGGATCTAGTACCGGATTGCATAATATGTTTCCGAGACATAAAATACAACCCAATAAACCATAACCAACTTTTCGAAAGGATCAAGTTACTTTTTTTCGCATTTTATGGAAATTAAACTAAAATTCCGCCAAGTCGTGCCTGCGTTATCACCTTCTATGGTCTAGGCCGGACGCCTTGGTACGTAGCCGGTACCGAATCGCATGATATTTGTCCGGGAAATCAAATACAACCCAAGGATTCATAACCAATGCTTCGAAATGATCAAGTTACATATATTGGAATTTTATGGCAATTAAACTGGAATTCCGCCAGCCGTGCTTGTATTATTGCCTGCCATAGTCCAGGTCGGATGCCTTGGTCAGGAGCCGGTACCGAATCACATGATATTTCTGCGGGACATCAAATACGACCCAAGGAACCATAACCAACGCTTCGAAATGATCAAGTTTCATTTTTTGGCATTATATGGAAATTAAACTGGAATTCCGCCAGTTGTGCCTGTATTATCGCCTGCCATGGTCCAGGCCGGACGCCTTGGTATGGAGCCGGTACCGGATATCATGATATTTTTCTGGGACATCAAATAAGATCAAAGGAACCATAACCAACGTTTCGAAACGACCAGATTACATTTTTTGGCATTTTATGGCAATTAAACTACGATTCCGCCAGTCGTGCCTGTATTATCGCCTGCCATGGTTCAGGCCGGACGCCTTGGTACAGAGCCTGTATTGGATCGCATGATATTTCTCCAGGACATCAAATACGACCCAAGGAACCATAACCAACGCTTCGAAATGATCAGATTACATATTTTGGAATTTAATGGCAATTAAACTGGATTTACGCCAGTCGTGCCTGTATTATCGCCTGCCATGGTCCAAGCCGGACGCTGTGGTACGTAGCCGGTACCGGATTGCATGATATTTCTCTAGGACATCAAATACGACCCACGGAACCATAACCAACGCTCTGAAATGATCAAGTTACATAATTTTGGCATTTTATGGAAATTAAACTGGAATTCCGATAGTCGTGCCTTTTCTTATCGCGTGGCATGGTACAGGCCGGACGCCTTGGTACGGAGCCGGTACCGGGTCGCATGATATTGTGCAGGATATGAAATATGACCCAAGGAACCATAACCAACGCTTCGAAATGATCAAGTTACATTTTTTGGCATTTTACAGCAATTATAGTCGAATTCTTCCAGTCGTGCCGGTATTATCGCCTGCTATGGTCCAGGCCGGACGCCTTGGTACGGAGCCGGTACCGGGTCGCATGATATTTTTCTGGGAAATTAAATATGACCCAAGGAACCATAACATACGCTTAGAAATGATTAAGTTATATTTTTTGGCATTTTATTGCAATTAAACTGGAATTCCGCCAGTCGTGCCTGTATTAGCGCCTGCCATGGTGCAGGCCGGACGCCTTGGTACGGAGCTGGTACTGGATTGCATGATATTTGTCCTGGACATCAAATACGACCCAAGGAACCATAACCAACGCTTCGAAATGATCAAGTTATATTTTTTGACGTTTTATGGCTATTAAACTGGAATTCCGTGAGTCGTGCCTCTATTATCGCCTGCCATGGTCTAGGCCGGACGCCTTGGTACAGAGCTGGTACTGGATCGCATGATATTTTTCCAGGACATCAAATACGACCCACGGAACCATAACTAACGCTCTGAAATGATCAAGTTACATATTTTTGGCATTTTATGGCAATTAAACTAGAATTCCGTCAATATGCCTATATTATCGCCTGCCATGGTCTAGGCCGGACCCCTTGGTACAGAGCTGGTACCGGATCGCATGATATTTTTCCAGGATATCAAATACGACCCACGGAACCATAACTAACGCTCTGAAATGATCAAGTTACATATTTTTGGTACGGAGCCGGTATCAGGTCACATGATATATTCCGGGATATGAAATATGACCCAAGGAACCATAACCAATGCTTCGGAATGATCAAGTTACATTTTTTGGCATTTTATGGCAATTAAACTGGAATTTCGCAAATCGTGCCTATATTATCGCCTGCCATGGTCCAGGCCGGACGCCTTGTTATGGAGCCAGTACCGGATATCATGATATTTGTCTGGGACATCAACTACGAGCCAAGGAACCATAACCAACGCTTTGAAATGACCAGGTTACATTTTTTGGCATTTTATGGCAATTAAACTGGAATTTCGCAAATCGTGCCTATATTATCGCCTGCCATGGTCCGGACCGGACACCTTGGCAAGGATCCGGTACTGGATAGCATGATATTTATCCAGGTCATCAAATACGACCTAAGGAACCATAACCAACGCTTCGAAAGGATCAAATTACATTTTTTTAGCATTTTATCGCAATTAAACTGGAATTCCGCCAGTCGTGCCTGTATTATCGCCTGCCATGGTTCAGGCCGGATGTCGTGGTATGTAGCCGGTACCGGATCACATGATATTTCTCCAGGACATCAAATACGACCCACGGAACCATAACCAACACTCTGAAATGATCAAGTTACATATTTTTGGCAATTTATGGAAATTAAACTGGAATTCCGGTAGTCGTGCCTTTTATTATCGCGTACCATGGTACAGGCCAGACGCCTTGGTACGGAGCGGGTACCTGGTCACATGATATTGTCCGGGATATGAAATATGACCCAAGGAACCATAACCAATGCTTCGAAATGATCAAGTTACATTTTTTGGCATTTTACGGCAATTATAGTGGAATTCTGCCAGTCGTGCCTGTATTATCGCCTGCTATGGTCCAGGCCGGACGCCTTGGTACGGAGCCGGTATCGAGCCGCATAACATTTTTCTTGGACATTAAATATGAACCAAGGAACCATAACATACGCTTCGAAATGATCAAGTTACATTTTTTGGCATTTTATGGCAATTAAACTGGAATTCCGGTAGTCGTGCATGTATTAGCGCCTGCCATGGTCCAGGCCAGACGCCTTGGTACGGAGCCGGTACCAGATCGCATGATATTTGTCCTGCACATCAAATACGACCCAAGGAACCATAACCAACGCTTCGAAAAGATCAAGTTATATTTTTTGGCATTTTATGGCAATTAAACTTGAATTCCGTCAGTCGTGCCTCCATTATCGCCTGCCATGGTCCAGGCCAGACGCCTTGGTACAGAGCTAGTACCAGATCGCATGATATTTCTCCAGGACATCAAATACGACCCACACAACCATAACCAACGCTCTGAAATGATCAAGTTACATATTTTTGGCACTTTATGGCAATTAAACTGGAATTCCGACAGTCGTGCCTGTATTATCACCTGCCATGGTACAGGCCGGACGCCTTGGTACGGAGCCGGTACCGGGTCACATGATATTTTCTGGATATGAAATATGACCCAGGGAACCATAACCAACGCTTCGAAATGATCAAGTTACATTTTTTGGCATTTTATGGCAATTAAACTGGAATTCCGCCACTCGTTCTTGTATTAGCGCCTGCCATGGTCCAGGCCGGACGCCTTGGTACGGAGACGGTACCGGATTGCATGATATTTGTCGTGGACATCAAATCCCATCCAAGGAACCATAACCAACGTTTCGAAATGATCAAGTCACATTTTTTGGCATTTTATGGCAATTAAATTGGAATTCCGCCAGTCGCGCCTGTAATACTATCTGCCATGGTCCAGGCAGGACGCCTTGCTACCGAGCCGGTACTGGATTGCGTGATATTTCTCAAGGATATCAAATACGACCCACGGAACCATAATCAACACTCTGAAATGATCAAGTTACATTTTTTTGGCATGTTATGGCAATTAAACTGGAATTCCGACAGTCGTGCATGTATTATCGCCTGCCATGGTCCAGGCCGGACGCCTTGGTACGGAGCTAGTTCCGGATCACATGATATTTGTCCGGACATCAAATACGACCCAATGAATGATAACTAATGCTTCGAAATTATCAAGTTACATGTTTTGGCATTTTATGGCAATCAAACTGGAATATTGCTAGTCGTGCCTGTATTATCGCCTGCCAGTGTCCAGGCCGGACGCCTTGGTACGGAGCCGGTACCAGATCCTAATATATTTGTCCGGGACATCAAATATGACCCAAGGAACCATAACCAAAGCTTCTAAATGATCAAGTTACACTTTATGGCAATTAAACTGGAATTCCGCCAGTCGTGCATGTATTATCACCATCCATGGTCCAGGCCAGACACCTTGGTATGGAGCCGGTACTGGATTGCGTGATATTGGTCTGGGACATCAAATACGACCCAAGTAACCATAACCAACTCTTCGAAATGATCAAGTTATATTTTTTGGCATTTTATGGCAATTAAACTGGAATTCCGCTAGTCGTGCTTGTAATATCGCCTGCCATGGTCCAGGACGGACGCCTAGAGCTGGTACCGGATCACATGATATTTTTCTGGGAAATCAAATATTACCCAAATAACCATAACCAACGCTTCGAAATGATCAAGTTACATTTTATGGCAATTAAATTGGAATTCTGCTAGTCGTGCCTGTATTATCGCCATCCATGGTCCAGGCCGGACATCTTGGTATAGAGCCGATACCGGATCGCATGATATTTGTCCGGGACATCAAATACGACCCAAGTAACCATAACCAACTCTTCGAAATGATCAGGTTACATTTTTTGGCATTTTATGGCAATTAAACTGGTATTCCGCTAGTCGTGCCTGTAATATCGCCTGCCATGGTCCAGGACAGACGCCTTGGTACGGGGCTGGTACCGGATCACATGATATTTCTCCGGGACATCAAATACGTCCCAAGGAAACATAACCAACACTTCAAAATGATAAAGTTACATTTTTTGGCATTTTATGGCAATTAAACTGGAATTCCGTCAGTCGTGCCTCTATTATCGCCTGCCATTGTCCAGGCCGGACGCCTTGGTACAGAGCCGATACCGGATCGCATGATATTTTTTTGGGACATCAAATTCAACACAAGGAACCATAACCAACGCTTCGAAATGATCAAGTTACATTTTTTGGCATTTTATGGCAATTAAACTGGAATTCCGCCAGTCGTGCCTGTATTATCGCCTGCCATGGTCCAGGCCGGACGCCTTGGTATGGAGCCAGTACCGGATATCATGATATTTGTCCGGGACATCAACTACGAGCCAAGGAACCATAACCAACGCTTCGAAATGACCAGGTTACATTTTTTGCATTTTATGGCAATTAAACTGCAATTCCGCCAATCGTGCCTGTATTATCGCCTGACATGTCCAGGCCGGACGCCTTGGTATGGAGCCAGTACCGGATAGCATGATATTTGTCAGGTACATCAAATATGACCCACGGAACCATAACCAACGCTCTGAAATGACAAGTTAAATATTTTTGGCATTTTATGAAAATTAAACTGGAATTCCGATAGTCGTGCCTTTTATTATCGCGTACCATGGTACAGGCTGGACGCCTTGGTACGGAGCGGGTACCTGGTCGCATGATATGGTCCGGGATATGAAATATGAGCCAAGGAACCATAACCAATGCTTCGAAATGATCAAGATACATTTTTTGGCATTTTACGGCAATTATAGTGGAATTCTGCCAATCAGGTCTGTATTATCGCCTGCTATGGTCCAGGCCGGACGCCTTGGTACGGAGCCGGTATCGGGTCGCACGACATTTTTCCTGGACATTAAATATGACCCAAGGAACCATAAAATACGCTTCGAAATGATCAAGTTACATTTTTTGGCATTTTATGGAAATTAAACTGGAATTCCGCTAGTCGTTCCTGTATTAGCGCCTGCCATGGTCCAGGCCGGATGCCTTGGTACGGAGCCGGTACCAGATCGCATGATATTTGTCCTGCACATCAAATACGACCGAAGGAACCATAACCAACGCTTTGAAAAGATCAAGTTATATTTTTTGGCATTTTATGGCAATTAAACTGGAATTCCGTCAGTCGTGCCTCCATTATCACCTGCCATGGTCCAGGCCGGACGCCTTGGTACAGAGCTAGTACCAGATCGCATGATATTTCTCTAGGACATCAAATACGACCCACGGAACCATAACCAATGCTTCGAAATGATCAAGTTACATTTTTTGGCATTTTATGGCAATTAAACTGGAATTCCGACAGTCGTGCCTGTATTATCACCTGCCATGGTACAGGCCGGACGCTTTGGTAGAAGCCGGTACCGGGTCACATGATATTTTCCGGATATGAAATATGACCCAGGGAACCATAACCAATGCTTCGAAATGATCAAGTTACATTTTTTGGCATTTTATGGCAATTAAACTGGAATTCCGCCACTCGTTCTTGTATTAGCGCCTGCCATGGTCCAGGCCGGACGCCTTGGTACGGAGACGGTACCGGATTGCATGATATTTGTCGTGGACATCAAATCCGATCCAAGGAACCATAACCAACGTTTCGAAATGATCAAGTCACATTTTTTGGTATTTTATGGCAATTAAATTGGAATTCCGCCAGTCGTGCCTGTATTACTGTCTGCCATGGTCCAGGCAGGACGCCTTGCTACCGAGCCGGTACTGGATTGCATGATATTTCTCCAGGATATCAAATACGACCCACGGAACCATAAACAACACTCTGAAATGATCAAGTTACATTTTTTTGGCATGTTATGGCAATTAAACTGGAATTCCGACAGTCGTGCCTGTATTATCGCCTGCCATGGTCCAGGCCGGACGCCTTGGTACGGAGCCAGTACCGGGTCGCATGACATTGTCCGTGATATGAAATATGACCCAAGGAACCATAACCAACACATCTAAATGATCAAGTTACATTTTTTGGCAATTTGTGGCAATTAAACTAGAATTCCGCCAGTCGTGCATGTATTGTCGCCTGCCATGGTCCAGGCCGGATGCCTTGGTATGAAGCCGGTACCGGATCGCATGATATTTCTCAGGGACATCAAATACAACCCAAGGAACCGTAACCAACACTTCGAAATGATCAAGTTACATTTTTGGCATTTTATGGCAATTAAATTGGAATTCCGCCAGTCGTGCCTGTATTACCGCCGCCATGGTCCAAGTCGGACGCCTCGGTACGGTGCCTGTACCGGATCACATGATATTGGTCCGGGACATCAAATATGACCCAAGGAACTATAACCAATGTTGTGAAATGATCAAGTTATATTTTTGGCATTTTATGGCAATTAAACTGGAATTCAGCCAGTCGTGCATGTATTATCGCCATCCATGGTCCATGCCGGACGCCTTGCTACAGATCTGGTACCGGATCACATAATATTTATCCGTGACATAAAATACAACCCAAGAAACCATAACCAACTCTTTGAAAGGATTTTTTTGGCATTTTATGGCAATTAAACTAGAATTTTGCCAAGTCGTGCCTGCATCATCGCCTTCCATGATCCCGGCCGAATCGCATGATATTTGTCCGGGACATCAAATACAACCCAAGGATTCATAACCAATGCTTTGAAATGATCAAGTTACAATTTTTGGAATTTTATTGTAATTAAACTGGAATTCCGCCAGCAGTGCCTGTATTATCGCCTGCCATAGTCCAGGCCGGACGCCTTGCCACGAAGCCGGTACTGAATCACATGATATTTCACCGGGACATAAAATACGACCCAAGGAACCATAACCAATGCTTCGAAATGATCAAGTTACATTTTTTGGAATTTTATGGCAATTAAACTGGAATTCCGCCAGTCTTGCCTGTATTATCGCCTGCCATGGTCCAGGCTGGACGTCTTGGTACGGAGCCAGTTTCGGATCACATGATATTTGTCCGGACATCAAATACGACCCAATGAATGATAACTAATGCTTCGAAATTATCAAGTTACATGTTTTGGCATTTTATGGCAATTAAACTGGAATTTTGCTAGTCGTACCTGTATTATCGCCTGCCAGTGTCCAGGCCGGACGCCTTGGTACGAAGCCGGTACCAGATCCCAAGATATTTGTCCGGTACATCAAATATGACCCAAGGAACCATAACCAAAGCTTCTAAATGATCAAGTTACACTTTATGGCAATTAAACTGGACTTCCGCCAGTCGTGCATGTATTATCACCATCCATGGTCCAGGCCAGACACCTTGGTATGGAGCCGGTACTGGATTGTGTGATATTGGTCTGGGACATCAAATACGACCCAAGTAACCATAACAACCTCTTCGAAATGATCAAGTTACATTTTTTGGAATTTTATGGCAATTAAACTGGAATTCCGCTAGTCGTGCTTGTAATATCGCCTGCCATGGTCCAGGCCGGACGCCTAGAGCTGGTATCTGATCGCATGATATTTGTCTGGGACATCAAATATGACCCAAATAACCATAACCAACGCATTGAAATGATCAAGTTACATTTTATGGCAATTAAATTGTAATTCCGCCAGTTGTGCCTGTATTATCGCCATCCATGGTCTAGGCCGGACATCTTGGTATGGAGTCGATACCGGATCGCATGATATTTGTCCGGGACATCAAATACTACCCAAGTAACCATAACCAACTCTTCGAAATGATCAGGTTACATTTTTTGGCATTTTATGGCAATTAAACTTGTATTCCGCTAGTCGTGCCTGTAATATCGCCTGCCATGGTCCAGGACAAACGCCTTGGTACGGAGCTGGTACCGGATCGCATGATATTTCTCCGAGACATCAAATACGTCCCAAGGAAACATAACCAACACTTCGAAATGATCAAGTTACATTCTTTGGCATTTTATGGCAATTAAACTAGAATTCGCCAGTCGTGCTTGTATTATCACCTACCATGGTCCAGGTCGGACGCCATGGTACGAAGCCGGTATCGGATCGCATGATATTTGACTGGGACATCAAATATGACCCAAGGAACCATAACCAACACTTCGAAATGATCAAGTTACATTTTTTGGCATTTTATGGCAATTAAACTGGAATTCCGCCAATCGTGCCTGTATTATCGCGTGCCATGGTCCAGGCTGGACGCCTTGGTACGGAGCCGGTACCGGATAGCATGATACTGGTCTGGGACATCAAATACGACCCAAGTAACCATAACCAATGCGTCTAAATGATCAAGTTACATTTTATGACAATTAAACTGGAATTCCGCCAGTCATGCATGTAATATCACCATAAATGGTCCAGGCCGGACGCCTTGGTATGAAGCTGATATCGGATCGCATGATATTTGTCCGGGACTTCATATGACCCAAGGATCCATAACCAACGCTTCAAAATGATCAAGTTACATTTTATGACAACTAAGCTGGAATTCCGTCAATCGTGCATGTATTATCGCCATCCATGGTCCAGGACGGACACCTTGGTATGGAGCCGGTACTGGATCCCATGATATTTGTCCGAAACATCAAATACGACCCAAGTAACCATAACCAACTCTTCGAAATGACCAAGTTACATTTTTTGGCATTTTATGGCAATTAAACTGGAATTCCGCCAGTCGTGCCTGTATTTATCATCTCCCATGGTCTAGACCGGACGCCTTGGTACGAAGCCAGTATCAGATCGCATAATATTTGACCGGGACATCAAATACGACCCAAGGAACCATAACCAATGCTTCGAAATGATCAAGTTACATTTTTTGGCATTTTATGGCAATTAAACTGGAATTCCGCCAGTCGTGCCTGTATTATCGCCTGCCATGGTCCAGGCCGGACGCCTTGGTACGGAGCTGGTACTGGATCGCATGATATTAGTCAGGGACATTTAATACCACCCAAGGAACCATAACCAACGCTTCAAAATGATCAAGTTACATTTTTTGGCATTTTATTGCAATTAAATTGGAACTCTGCTAGTCGTGCCTGTATTATCGCCTGCCTTGGTCCAGGCCGGACGCCTTGGTACGGAGCAATACCGGATCATATGATATTTTTCTGGGACATCAAATACAACACAAGGAACCATAACCAACTCTTCGAAATGATCAAGTTACATTTTTTGGCATTTTATGGCAATTAAACTGGAATTCCGCCAGTCGTGCCTGTATTTATCACCTCCCATGGTCCAGACCGGACGCCTTGGTACGAAACCAGTACCAGATCACATGATATTTGACCGGAACATCAAATACGACCCAAGGAACCATAACCAATGCTTTGAAATGATCAAGTTACATTTTTTGGCATTTTATGGCAATTAAACTGGAATTCCGGCAATCGTGCCGGTATTATCGCCTGCCATGGTCCAGTCCGGACGCCTTGGTACGGAGTCGGTACCGGATAGCATGATATTTGTCAGGTACATCAAATACGACCCAAGTAACCATAACCAACGCTTCGAAATGATCAAGTTACATTTTTTGGCATTTTATGGCAATTAAACTGGAATTTCGCAAATCGTGCCTGTATTATCGCCTGCCATGGTCCAGACCGGACACCTTGGCAAGGAGCCGATACTGGATATCATGATATTTATCAAGGTCATCAAATACGACCTAAGGAACCATAACCAATGCTTCGAAATGATCAAGTTACATTTTTTGGCATTTTATGGCAATTAAATTGGAAATTTGCCAGTCGTGCCTCTATAATCGCCTACCATGGTCCAGGCCGGATGCCTTGGTATGGAGCCGTTACCGAATCGCATGATATTTGTCCAGGAAATCAAATACAACACAATTAACCATAACCAACGCTTGAAAATGATCAAATTATATTTTTTTGGCATTTTATGGCTATTTAACTGGAATTCCGCCAGTCGTGCCTGTATTATCGCCTGCCATGGTCCAGGCCGGACGCCTTGGTACACAGCCGTTACCGGATGGCATGATATTTTTCCGGGACATCAAATATGAGCCACAGAGCTATAAACAACACTTCGAAATGATCAAATTACATATTTTGGCATTTTATTGCAATTAAACTGGAATTCCACCAGTCGTGCATGTATTATCGTATGCCATGGTCCAGCCCGGACGCCTTGGTACGGAGCCGGTACCTGATCTCATTACTTTCTTTGGGACATCAAATACGACCCAAGTAACCATAACCAACGCTTCGAAATGATCAAGTTATATTTTTTGGCATTTTATGGCAATTAAACTGGAATTTCACAAATCGTGCCTGTATTATCGCCTGCCATGGTCCAGACCGGACACCTTGGCAAGGAGCCGATACTGGATATCATGATATTTATCCAGGTCATCAAATACGACCTAAGGAACCATAACCAATGCTTCGAAATGATCAAATTACATTTTTTGGCATTTTATGGTAATTCAATTGGAATTTTGCCAGTCGTGCCTCTATAATCGCCTACCATGGTCCAGGCCGGATGCCTTGGTATGGAGCCGTTACCAAATCGCATGATATTTGTCTAGGAAATCATATACAACGCAATTAACCATAACCAACGCTTGAAAATGATCAAATTATATTTTTTTGGCATTTTATGGCAATTAAACTGGAATTCCGCCAGTCGTGCCTGTATTATCGCCTGCCATGGTCCAGGCCGGACGCCTTGGTACACAGCCGTTAACGGATGGCATGATATTTTTCCGGGACATCAAATATGACCCACAGAACTATAAAAAACACTTCGAAATGATCAAATTTCATATTTTGGCATTTTATTGCAATTAAACTGGAATTCCACCAGTCGTGCATGTATTATCGTATGCCATGGTCCTGCCCGGACGCCTTGGTACGGAGCCGGTACCTGATCTCATTACTTTCTTTCGGACATCAAATACGACCCAAGGAACCATAACCAATGCTTCAAAATGATCAAGTTACATTTTTTGGCATTTTATGGCAATTAAACTGGAATTCCATGAGTTGTGCATGTATTATCGCCTGCCATGGTCTAGGCCGGACGCCTTGGTACGGAGCCGGTACCGGATCGCATGATATTTGTCCGGGATATCAAATATGACCCAAAGAACCATAACCAACACTTCGAAATGATCAAATTACATTTTTTGGTATTTATGGCAATTAAACTGGAATTTCGCCAGTCGTGCCTGTATTATCGCCTGCCATGGTCCAAACCGGACGCCTTGGTATGAATCCAGTAACGGGTCGCATGATATTTTTCCGGGACATTAAATATGACCCAAGGAACCATAACCAATGCTTCGAAATGATCAAGTTACATTTTTTGGCAATTAAATTGGAATTCCGCCAGTTGTACCTTCATTATCGCATCCATGGTCCAGGCCGGACGCCTTGGTATGGAGTAGGTACTAGATTGCATGATATTTTACCTGGACATCAAATACAACCTAAGGAACCATAACCAACTCTTAGAAATGATCAAGTTACATTTTTTGGCATTTTATGGCAATTAAACTGGCATTGCGCCAGTCTTGCATGTATTATCGCCTGCCATGGTGCATGCCGGATGCCTTAGTACGGAGCCGGTACCGCATCACATGATATTTTTCCGGGACATCAAATACAACCCAAAGAACCATAACAAACGCTTTGAAATGATCAAGTTACATTTTTAGGCATTTAATGGCAATTAAACTGGAATTCCGCAAGTCGTGCATGTATTATTGCCTGCAATGGTCCAGGCTAGATGCCGTGGTATGTAGCCGGTACTAAATTGCATGATATTTGTTCGGTACATAAAATATGACCCAAGGAACCATAACCAAAACTTTGAAATGATGAAGTTACATTTTTTGTCATTTTATGGCAATTGAACTGGAATTGCGCCAGCCACGCCTGTATTATCGCATGCCGTGGTCCAGGTCGGACTCCTTGTTACGGAGCCGGTACCGAATCTCATGATATTTTTCTGAGACATCAAATACGACACAAGGAACCATAACCAACACTTCGAAATGATCAATTTACATTTTTTGGCGTTTTATGGCAATTAAACTGGAATTCCGCCAGTCATGCCTGTACTATCACCTGCCATGGTCCAGGTCGGACACCGTGTGGAGCTGTTACCGGATCACATGATGTTTTTCTAGGACATCAAATACGACCCAAGGAACCATAACCAACGCTTCGAAATGATCAAGTTACATTTTTTGGAATTTTATGGAAATTAAACTGGAATTCTGTTAGTCGTGCATGTATTATCGCCTGCCATGAACCAGGCCGGACGCCTTGGAACGGAGTCGGTACCGGATTGCATGATATTTGTCCAGGATATAACATATGAACCAAGCAACCATAACTAACGCTTTGAAATGATCAAGTTACATTTTTCGCATTTTATAGCAATTAAACAGGAATTCCGACAGTCATGCTTGTATTATCGCCTGCCATGGTCCAGGCCGGACGCCTTGGTAAGGAGCCGGAACCGGGTCGCATGATATTTGTCTGGGAAATTAAATATGACCCAAGGAACCATAACCAACGCTTCGAAATGATCAAGTTACATGCTTTGGCATTTTATGGCAATTAAACTGGAATTCTGCAAGTCGTGCCTATATTAGCGCCTGCCATGGTCCAGGCCGGACGCCTTGTTACGGAGCCGGTACCGGATCGCATGATATTTGTCCGGGATATCGAATATGACCCAAGGAACCATAACCAACACTTCGAAATGATCAAATTAAATGTTTTGGCATTTTATGGCAATTAAACTGGAATTCCGCCTGTCATGCTTCTATTATCGCCTGCCACTGTCCAGGCCGGATGCCTTGGTACATAGCAGGTACCGGATCGCATGATATTTCTCCCGGACAACAAATAAGACCCACGGAACCATAACCAACCGCTTCGAAATGATCAAACTATATTTTGTACATTTTATGGCAATAAAACTGGAATTCCGCCAGTCGTGCATGTATTATCGCCTGCCATGGTCCAGATCGGACGCCTTTGTATGGAGCCGGTACCGGATCGCATGATATTTTTCTGAAAAATCAAATACAACCCAAGGAACCATAACCAACTCTTCAAAATGATCAAGTTACATTTTTCGTATTTTCTGGAAATTTAACTTGAATTCCACCAAGTCGTGCCTGTATTATCGCCTGCCATGGTCCAGGCCGGACGCCTTGTTACGGAGCCGGTACCGGATCGCATGATATTTGTCCGGGATATCGAATATGACCCAAGGAACCATAACCAACACTTCGAAATGATCAAATTACATTTTTTTGGCATTTTATGGCAATTAAACTGGAATTTCGCCTGTCGTGCTTCTATTATCGCCTGCCATGGTCCAGGCCCGACGCCTTGGTACATAGCAGGTACCGGATCGCATGATATTTCTACAGAACATCAAATAAGACCCACGGAACCATAACCAACCGCTTCGAAATGATCAAACTATATTTTGTACATTTTATGGCAATAAAACTGGAATTCCGCCAGTCGTGCATGTATTATCGCCTGCCATGGTCCAGATCGGACGCCTTTGTATGGAGCCGGTACCGGATCGCATGATATTTTTCTGAAAAATCAAATACAACCCAAGGAACCATAACCAACTCTTCAAAATGATCAAGTTACATTTTTGGCATTTTCTGGAAATTTAACTTGAATTCCACCAAGTCGTGCCTCTATTATCGCCTGCCATGGTCCAGGCCGGACGCTTTGGTACGTAGCCGGTACCGAATCACATGATATTTGTCCAGGACATCAAATATGACCCAAGGATTCATAACCAATGCTTCGAAATGATCAAGTTAGATTTTTCGGAATTTTATGGCAATTAAACTTGAAATCCGCCAGTCGTGCATGTATTATTGCCTGCAATAGTCAAGGCCGGACGCCTTGGTACGGAGCCGGTACCGGATCATATGATATTTCTCCGGGACATCAAATACAACCCAAGGAACCATAACCAATGCTTCAAAATGATCAAGTTANCAAATACAACCCAAGGAACCATAACCAATGCTTTGAAATGATCATGTTACATTTTTTGGCATTTTATGGCAATTAAACTGGAATTGCGGCAGTCGTGCCTCTATTATCGCATCCATGGTCCATGCCGGACGCCTTGGTATGGAGTAGGTATTGGATCGCATGATATTTTACCGGGACATCAAATACAACCCAAGGAACTATAACCAACTATTCGAAATGATCAAGTTACATTTTTTGGCATTTTATGGCAATTAAACTGGCATTGCGCCAGTCGTGCCTGTATTATCGCCTGCCGTGGTCCAGGTCAGACTACTTGTTATGGAGCCGGTATCAAATCTCATGATAATTTTCAGAGACATCAAAGACGACACAAGGAACCATAACCAACGCTTCGAAATGATCAAGCTACATTTTTTGGCATTTTATGGCAATTAAACTGGAATTCCGCCAGTCGTCCCTGTACTATCGCCTGCCATGGTCCAGGTCGGACACCGTACAGAGCAGTTACCGGATCACATGATATTTTCCAGGACATCAATTACGACCCAAGGAACCATAACCAACGCTTTGAAATGATCAAGTGACATTTTTTGGTATTTTATGACAATTAAATTGGAATTCCGTCAGTCGTGCATGTATTATCGCCTGCCATGGTCCAGGCCGGACGCCTTGGTACATGTCTGGTACCGGATCGCATGATATTTCTCCAGGACATCAAATAATACCCACGGAACCATAACCAACCGCTTCGAAATGATCAAACTACATTTTTTGACATTTTTTGGCAATTAAACTTGAATTCCGCAAGTCGTGCATGTATTATTGCCTGCCATGGTCTAGGCCGGATGCCTTGGTACGGAGCCGGTACCGCATCTCATGATATTTATTTGGGACATCAAATACGACCCAAGGAACCATTACCAACGCTTCGAAATGATCAAGTTAATTTTTTTGGTATTTTATGGCAATTAAACTGGAATTCCGTCAGTCGTGCATGTATTATCGCCTTCCATTCCTTGGGTCGTATTTAATTTCACAAAAAAATATCATGCGATCCGGTACCGGCTCCGTACCAAGGCCTCCGGCCTGGACCATGGCAGGCGATAATACGGGCACGACTAGCAGAATTCCAGTTTAATTCCCATAAAATGCCAAAAATGTAACTTGGTCATTTCGAAGCGTTGGTTATGGTTCCTTGGGTCGTATTTGATGTCCCAAAAAAATATTATACGATCCGGTACCGGCTACGTACCAAGGCCTCCGGCCTGGACCATGGCAGGCGATAATACATGCACGATTGGTGGAATTAAAGTTTAATTGCCATAAAATGCCAAAAAATTTAAGTTAATCATTTCGAAGCGTTGATTATGGTTCCTTGGGTCGTATATGATGTCTCGGAAAAATATCATGCGATATGGTACCGGCTCCGTAAAAGGCGTCCGGCCTGGACCATGGCAGGCGATAATATAGGCACGACTAGCGGAATTCCAGTTTAATCGCCATAAAATGCCAAAAAACGTAAATTGATCATTTTGAAGCGTTAGTTATGGTTCCTTGGGTCGTATTTGATGTCCCGGAAAAATATCATGCTATTCGATAACGGCTCCGTACCAAGGCATCCGGCCTAGACCATGGCAGGCGGTAATACATGCACGACTGCCGAAGTTCCAATTTAATTGCCATAAAATGCCAAAAAATGTATCTGGATCATTTCGAAGCGTCGCCTATGGTTCCTTGGGTCGTATTTTATGTCCCGAACAAATATCATGTGATCCGGTACCGGCTCCGTACCAAGGCGTCCGGCCTAAACTATGGCAGGCGATAATACTGGCACGACTTTCGGAATTCCAGTTTAATTGACATAAAATGCGAAAAAATGTAACTTGATCATTTCGAAGCGTTGGCTATGGTTCCTTTGGTCGTATTTGATATCCCGGTCAAATATCATGCGATCCGGTACCGGCTCCATACCAAGGCCTCCGGCCTTGACCATGGCAGGCGATAATACGGGCACAACTAGCGAAATTCCAGTTTAATTGCCATAAAATGCAAAAAATGTAACTTGATCATTGCGAAGCGTTGGTTATGGTTCCTTGGTCGTATTTGATGTCCCGAAAAAATATCATGTGATCCGTTAACGACTTTGTACCAAGGCGTGTGGCCTGGACTATGGCAGGCGATAATACATGCACGACTTGCGGAATTCCATTTTAATTTACATAAAATGCCAAATAATGTAACTTGAACATTTCGAAGCGTTGGTTATGGTTCCTTGGGCCGTATTTGATGTCCAGGAAAAATATCATGCGATCTGGTACCGGCTCCGTACCAAGGCCACCGGCCTGGACCATGGCAGGCGATAATTGGGGCACGACTGGCGAAATTCTAGTTTAAATGCGATAAAATGCCAAAAATGTAACTTAATCATTTCGAAGCGTTGGTTATGGTTCCTTGGGTCGTATTTGATATCTCGAAAAAATATCATGCGATCTGGTACCGGCTCCGCACCAAGGCCTCTGGCCTGGACCATGGCAAGCGATAATACAGGCACGACTGGCGAAATTCCAGTTTAATTGCCTGAATATGCAAAAAAATGTAACTTGATCATTTCGAAGCGTTGGTTATGGTTCCTTGGGTCGTATTTGATGTCCCGAAAAAATATCATGTGATCCGTTAACGGCTTTGTACCAAGGCGTGTGGCCTGGACTATGGCAGGCGATAATACATGCACGACTTGTGGAATTCCATTTAATTTACATAAAATGCCAAATAATGTAACTTGAACATTTCGAAGTGTTGGTTATGGTTCCTTGGGTCGTATTTGATGTCCAGGAAAAATATCATGCGATCTGGTACCGGTTCCGTACCAAGGCCTCCGACCTAGACCATGGCAGGCGATAATTGGGGCACGACGGGCGAAATTCCAGTTTAATTGCGATAAAATGCCAAAAATGTAACTTAATCATTTCGAAGCGTTGGTTATGGTTCCTTGGGTCGTATTTGATTTCCCGAAAAAATATCATGCGATCTGGTACCGGTTCCGTACCAAGGTTTCTGGCCAGGACCATGGCAGGTGATAATACAGGCACGACTAGCGAAATTCCATTTTAATTTCCATAAAATGCAAAAAAATGTAAATTGATCATTTCGAAGCGTTGGTTATGGTTCCTTGGGTCGTATTTGATGTCCCGAACAAATATCATGTGATCCGGTACCGGCTTTGTACCAAGGCGTCCGACCTGGACTATGGCAGCCGATAATACATGCACGACTTGCGGAATTCTAGTTTAATTGCCATAAAATGTAACTTGATCATTTCGAAGCATTAGTTATGGTTCCTTGGGTCGTATTTTATCTCCCGGTCAAATATCATGCGATCCGGTACCGGTTCCGTACCAAGGCCTCTGACTGGACCATGGCAGGCGATAATACGGGCACGACTGGCGAAATTCCAGTTTAATTGCCATAAAATGCAAAAAATGTAACTTGATCATTGCGAAGCGTTGGTTATGGTTCCTTGGGTCGTATTTGATGGTCCCGAAAAAATATCATGTGATCCGTTAACGGCTTTGTACCAAGGCGCGTGGCCTCGACTATGGCAGGCGATAATACATGCACGACTTGCGGAATTCCATTTTAATTTACATAAAATGCCAAATAATGTAACTTGAACATTTCGAAGCGTTGGTTATGGTTCCTTGGGTCGTATTTGATGTCCAGGAAAAATACCATGCGATCTGGTACCGGCTCCGTACCAAGGCCTCTGGCCTGTACCATGGCAGGAAATAATAGGGGCACGACTGGCAAAATTCCAGTTTAATTGCGATAAAATGCCAAAAATGTAACTTGATCATTTCGAAGCGTTGGTTATGGTTCNGGATTATGGTAGGCGATAATACAGGCACGACTGGCGGAATTCCAATTTAATGGCCATAAAATTCCAAAAATGTAACTTGATCATTTCGAAGTGTTGGTTATGGTTTCTTGGGTCGCGCCTGTATTATCGCCTGCCAAGGTCCAGGCCGGACGCCGTGGTACGTAGCCGGTACCAAATCGCATGATATTTGTCCTGGACATCAAATATAAACCAAGGAACCATAACCAAAACTTCGAAATGATCAAGTACCAAGGCGTCCGGCTTGGACCATGGCAGGTGATACTAGCGCAATTCAAGTTTAATTACCATAAAGTGCCAAAAAATGTGACTTGATCATTTCGAAGCATTTGTTATGGTTCCTTGGGTTGTATTTGATTTCCCAGAAAAATATCATGCGATCAAGTACCTGCTCCACACCAAGGCGTCTAGCCTAGACCATGGATGGCGATAATGCAAGCATGACTTGCGGAATTCCAGTTTAATAGCCATAAAATGCCAAAAAATGTAACTTGATCATTTCGAAACGTTTGTTATGGTTCCTTGGGTCGTTTTTGATATCCCAGAAAAATGTCACGCGATCCGGTACCGGCTCCGTACCGAGGCCTCCGGCCTGGACCATGGCAGGCGATAATACGGGCACGTCTGGCAGAATTCCAGTTTAATTGCCATAAAATGCAAAAAAATGTAACTTGATCATTTCGAAGCGTTGATTATGGTTCCTTGGGTCGTATTTAATGTACCGGACAAATACCATGTGATCCGGTACCGGACCCGTACCAAGGCGTCCGACCTGGACCATGACAGGCGATAATAGAGACACAACTGGCGGAATTCCAGTTTAATTGCCATAAAATGCCAAAAAATGTAACTTGATCATTTTGAAGTGTTGCTTATGGTTCCTTGGGTCATATTTTCTGTCCCGGAGAAATATCACGTGATCGGGTACTGGCTCCGTACCAAGGCATCCGGCCTGGACCATGGCAGGCGATTATACAGGCACGACTGGCGGAATTCCAGTTAATTGCCATAAGATGCCAAAAACTGTAACTTGATCATTTCGAAGTGTTGGTTATCGTTCATTGGGTCATATTTTTTGTCCCAGACAAATATCATGGGATTCGTTACCGGCTCTGTACCAAGACGTCCGACCTGGATTATGGTAGGCGATAATACAGGCACGACTGGCGGAATTCCAGTTTAATTGCCATAAAAAGCCAAAATATTTAACTTGATCATTTCGAAGCGTTTGTTATGGTTCCTTCGGTTTAATTTGATATCCCGGAAAAATATCATCCAGTTCGGTACCGGCTCCATACCAAGGTGTCCGGTCTGGACAATGGCAGGCGATAATACATGCACGACTCACGGAATTCCAGTTTAATTTCCATAAAATGCAAAAAAAATGTAACTTGATCATTTCAAAGCGTTGGTTATGGTTCTTGTTTCTTATTTGATGTCCCTGACAAATATGATGATATCTGGTACCGGCTCCGTACCAAGGCGTCCGGCCTGGACCATGGCAGGTGATAATATAGGCACGAGTGGCGGAATTCCAGTTTAATTGCCATAAAATGCCAAAAAATGTAAGTTGATCATTTTGAAGTGTTGGTTATGGTTCCTTGGGTTGTATTTGATGTCCCGGAGAAATATTATGTGATCCGGTACTGGCTCCGTACCAAGCGTTCGGCCTTGACTATTGCAGAAAATAATACACGCACGATTGGCGGATTTCCAGTTTAATTTCCATAAAATTCCAAAAAATGTAACTTGATCATTTAGAAGCATTGGTTATGAATCCTTGGGTAGTATTTGATGTCCCGGACAAATATCATGCGATTCGGTGCCGGCTACGTACCAAGGCGTCCGGCCTGGACCATGGAAGGCGATAATGCAGGCATGACTTGGCGAAATTCTAGTTTAATTGCCATAAAATTCACAAAAATGTAACTTTATCCTTTTGAAGAGTTGGTTATGGTTTCTTGGGTTGTATTTGATGTCTCGGACAAATATCACACGATCCAGTACCGGATCCATACCAAGGCGTCTAGCCTGGACCATGGATGGCGATAATACAGGCACGACTAGCTTAATTCCAGTTTAATTGCCATAAAATGCCAAAAAATGTAATTTGATCATTTCGAAGTTTTGGTTATGGTTCCTTGGTTTATATTTGATGTCTCGGACAAATATCATGCGATTTGGTACCGGCTACGTACCACGGCGTCCGGCCTGGACCATGGCAGGCGATACCACAGGCACGACTTCGCGGAATTCCAATTTAATTACAATAAATGCCAAAAATGTAACTTGATTATTTCGAAGTTTTGGTTATGGTTCCTTGGGTCATATTTTATGGCAATTAAACTGGCGGAATTCCAGTTTAATTGCCATAAAATGCCAAAAAATTTAACTTGATCATTTCGAAGCGTTGGCTATGGTTCCTTAGGTCGTATTTGATGTACCAGACAAATATCATAGAATATGGTACCGGCTCCGTACCAAGGCGTCCGGCCTAGACTATGGCAGGCGATAAGACAGGCAAGACTTGCGGAATTCCAGTTTAATTGACATAAAATGCCAAAAAATGTAACTTGATCATTTCGAAGCGTTGGTTATGGTTCCTTGGGTCGTATTTGATGTCCCAGAAAAATATCATGTGATCCGGTACAGGCTCCGTACCAAGGCCTCCGTCCTGGTCCATGGCAAGCGATAATAGAGGCACGACTAGCAGAATTCTAATTTAACTGCCATAAAATGCCAAAAAATGTAACTTGATCATTTAGAAGTGTTTGTTATGGTTCCTTAGGTCGTATTTGATGTCTGGGACAAATATCATGCGATCCGGTACAGGCTTCGTACCAAGGCGTCCGGCCTGGACCATGGCAAGCGATAATACATGCACGACTGGCGAAATTCCAGTTTAATTTCCATAAAATGCCAAAAAATTTAACTTGATCATTTCGAAGCATTGGTTATGGTTCCTTGGGTCTTATTTGATGTCCCAAACAAATATCATGTGATCCGGTACCGGCTTTGCACCAAGGCGTCCAGCCTGGACTATGGCAGGCGATAATACATGCACGACTTGCGGAATTCCAGTTTAATTTACATAAATTGCCAAAAAATGTAACTTGATCTTTTTGAAGCATTAATTATGGTTCCTTGGGTCGTATTTGATCTCCCAGTCAAATATCATGCGATCCGGTACCGGATCCGTACCAAGGCCTCCGGCCTGGACCATGGCAGGCGATAATACGGGCACGACTGGCGAAATTCCAGTTTAATTCCCATAAAATGTAAAAAATGTAACTTGATCATTGCGAAGCGTTGGTTATGGTTCCTTGGGTCGTATTTGATGTCCCAAAAAAATATCATGTGATCCGTTAACGTCTTTGTACCAAGGCGTGTGGCCTGGACTATGGCGGGCGATAATACATACACGACTTGCGGAATTCCATTTTAATTTACATAACATGCCAAATAATGTAACTTGAACATTTCGAAGCGTTGGTTATGGTTCCTTGGGTCGTATTTTATGTCCAGGAAAAATATCATGCGATCTGGTACCGGCTCCGTACCAAGGCCTCCGGCCTGGACCATGGCAGGCGATAATAGGGGCACGACTGGCGAAATTCCAGTTTAATTGCGATAAAATGCCAAAAATGTAACTTAATTATTTCGAAGCGTTGGTTATGGTTCCTTGGGTCGTATTTGATGTCCCTAAAAAATATCATGCGATCTGGTACCGGCTCCGTACCAAGGCCTCTGGCGTGGACCATGGCAGGCGATAATACAGGCACGACTGGCGAAATTCCAGTTTAATTGCCATAAAATGCCAAAAAATGTAACTTGATCATTTCGAAGCATTAGTTATGGTTCCTTGGGTCGTATTTGATCTCCCGGTCAAATATCATGCGATCCGGTACCGGCTCCGTACCAAGGCCTCTGACTGGACCATGGTAGGCGATAATACGGGCATGACTGGCGAAATTCCAGTTTAATTGCCATAAAATGCAAAAAATGTAACTTGATCATTGCGAAACGTTGGTTATGGTTCCTTGGGTCGTATTTGATGTCCCGAAAAAATATCATTTGATCCGTTAATGGCTTTGTACTAAGGCGTGTGGCCTGGACTATGGCAGGCGATAATACATGCACGACTTGCGGAATTCCATTTTAATTTACATAAAATGCCAAATAATGTAACTTGAACATTTCGAAGCGTTGGTTATGGTTCCTTGGGTCGTATTTTATGTCCAGGAAAAATATCATGCGATCTGGTACCGGCTCCGTACCAAGGCCTCCGGCCTGGACCATGGCAGGCGATAATAGAGACACGACTGGCGAAATTCCAGTTTAATTGCGATAAAATGCCAAAAATGTAACTTGATCATTTCGAAGCGTTCGTTATGGTTCCTTGGGTCGTATATGATGTCCCGAAAAAATATCATGCGATCCGGTACCGGCTCCGTACCAAGGCCTGGACCATGGCAGGCGATAATACAGGCACGACTGG
>MDKI01086168.1:0-23794 GCA_005239505.1 Nicotiana paniculata
TAATCCGCATAAAATGTAAGGTATATCACATGTTAAACTATGCAATTTAGTCTCGCATCAATGGCATATCATCCTTAGAAGGAAATGTATCATCATAAGAAGGAGTAGAAACTGAACTAGGAAAGGTAAGAGTTGAACTAGGGAGATGTGACAGTAGAAATTTGGACTTTGGATGTCTAAAAGGAAATATGGTTTCTCTAAAGGAGACATCTCTACTGACCAAAAAGTTTCCTGATGAAATGTTGTATAGTTTATACCCTTTCTGAGTCTCGGAGTAACCCATGAAGATGGCAGGAATGGCTTTAGAAGAGAATTTGTCTGTGAAGCATGGTGTGGTAGCATAGCACAACAACAAAACACTTTAAGGTGTTTAAATGAAGGTGGTTGACCACGGAATAATTCATAAGGATATTTCCCCGAAAGAACTGAAGAAGGTAATCTGTTAATGAGGTAAACGACTGTAAGAACATATTCTCCCCAGAACTTCAAGGGTGCATGGGCTTGAAGCATAAGGGCTCTCGCCATCTCAAGAAGATGCCTATGCTTTAGTTTTGCCACTCCATTTTGTTGTGGAGTGTGCACACAAGAACTTTGATAGATAATCCCAAGAGAAGTGAAAAGAGTTGCACATTGAGCATTAAAAAACTCAAGACCATTATCAGACGTAATAGTCTTGATAGAAGCAGAAAACTGATTTTTAACAAGTGCAACAAAAGACTTGATTAACAAGAACACATCACTTTTCATTCTCATCAAGTAGATCCAAGTCATCCTAGAATAATCGTCTACAATGGTAAGAAAGTATCTATGTCCATTGTAAGTGCATTGTCTATATGGACCCCATACATCCATATGTACAAGTTCAAAAGGAATTACAGTTTTGGTATGACTAGTAGGAAAAGGAAGCTTAGTCTGCCTTGCTAAAGGACAAATAGTGCAAGACAACTGATCTTTATTCAATTCATGAACTTTTAGAAATTGAATTTTCTGTAGGACTGCTATGGAGCATGGATAAGTCTTTGGTGCCATATAGAGCATTGATCTGGATGCTTTGATGGAGAGTAAACAGATGCTGGAATAGAGGCTGAAGGTAAAACAGGAGAAGTAGCAGGAACTGAAGCAGGAAGTGCAACAAGACAAGAATTTGTATTAGGTATTGTTGTATTGAATGCTACGACTGATGATTGCTCAGGTGCTTTGACAGGTGAAGTCTTCTTGGCAGGTTGAAGTATATAAAGTTCGTCCTTCTCCTTACCAAACCCCCTCACCTTGCCAGTGCAAAGGTCCTGAACAATGCAAAATTCAGGAAAGAATAATGCACAACATTTCAGCTCCTTGGTAAGTTTGGATACTGATAGCAGGTTATATTTGAAGTTTGGAACATAAAGCACATTACACAATTCAAGATCATCAGAAAGAGTTAGTGACCATGTATGTGTTACTGATGTAATATTTCCATTTGGTAGATGGACTTTACTGGTATTGGGAAATACAGGAGCATATTGGGTTAAAAAATTCAGGCTAGAAGACATGTGGTTGGAGGCCCCAGTGTCAATTATCCAGGAGTTAGGTTCAGAACCTGCAAACAAACAAGTGTCAAGAATTCTTTTATACCTGCCATGTTAACCTTGGCTTCTGCAACTGCTGGTTCATGATTGATCAACTTCAAAAGTTGATTATATTGCTCTGAGGTGAACATTGGCATGTTGTTAATCCCTGATGATCCACTTGCTTCTGGTTCTTCAACATGACTGACATTGTTAGCTGAATGTTCATGGCTGACCCTGTTAGCTGAATATCCTCTGTTATCTCCTGAACTTTGTGGCCTATCATAGGTCCTCCTTTTGCTGAATTTGTGATTGGATGGGTATCCCACCAACTTGTAGCAGTTTTCTCTCCTGTGTCCTTTCATATTACAGTAATCACAATAGAGTCCATTGTTTCTTTTGAACCTATTGTTCTGTGTGGCAGCTAGGGCTGTAGGATCGTTCAAGTTTATCTGTTGTAACACTAGTGTAATTTGTGATATCATATTGGACTGGATCCTTTGGCTCTCATCCTGCATTATCATATTGTAGGCTTGAATTAGGGTCGGAACAGGGACTGTTAGCAGTACTTGACTCCGAGCTTGGGCATATGTTTCGTTTAATCCCATTAGAAACTGTACAAGTCTCTGTTGTTCCATATGTTCTACATACTCTTTATGTTTTGCACAGTCGCATGGCAAAGGTACCATGGACCAATATTCATCCCAAACACTCTTCAATTTTGAGTAATACTCTGATACTGATGATGTGCCTTGACTTATGGTGCAGATTTCACGAAGCAATTGATAGATTCTAGTCAAGTTTTTCTTGTCAAATCGTTCCTTAAGGTCCATCCAAACACTGGTAGCATTAGTCGAATACATCATCCCATTTGCTAACTCTTTTGATACAGAATTAGTGATCCATGACAGAACAAAAGCATTGCATCGTTCCCACTCATGTTCTAAGTCGCCTTTATAATGTTCTTTGCAGCATGTTCCATCTATAAACCCTAATTTGTTCTTCGCTAATAACGCAACCTTCATAGAATTGCTCCATGCTGTATAATTTTCAATTCCTGTTAATTGATGTGGAACTAAAACACTACCCGGACTATCCGATGGATGCAGGTAAAGAGGATGCCTAGGATGAATATCTGTGAACTTATCTCCATTCCTCGTCTCAATTTCTCCAGATTCTGCCATATTTATTCTCAATTTCTCAACAATTTGAAATCAAAACTCACCTCGATGTGAAATTAGGAATGAGCAAAGGTTTCTTCTGATTGTAAAAATTGCTGGATTTTAGGGCAAACACTTCTCGTACAATAGCCATGAAAATCTAGGGTCATTCTGAAGTCATGCTTAAATTCTCTCAAATCTTCAACAAAACAAGGTTGATTCTTCAACAATTCAGCTCGGAAACGCCATGAATCTATGCTCTGATACCATATTTAAAGGGAGTATTTGGAGACGAATAGATTGAAGAAGACGAGTGTTATGGAAGAGAGAGAAAATAGAGAGAATTTTCTGATCTGTTATTCAGTAAAATGAAAGCCACCTATACACGTGTGTATCTAACTCTATTTATACTATCTACTCACATAATACAATTAATTAGCTTAACTATTCTATTAGTCGTAACTAACTCTAAACTAATATGTACAACTCCAACATCTTATGTACAAGTACTGCTACTACTGCTCTTTTCAACACTAACAAAGACTGAAATATATTTATATGTGCGCACGCTTGTGGTGAAGCTTGCCTAGGAGGCTTACTTCAATTGTGCCGCCCATCTGATGTCTAGGCTCATGGCCTCGACTAACTATGGCGTTTCTCATCTGGTGGATCTCATCCATGCGCACACCTGGGGTTGGCTAAGGACATGTCTGTCCCTCGCCTAGCACTGAGCATTGCTCTCGCGTGCACAGTCCAATCTTCAAGCTTGACACTCGTCTTGTGCATCTGCAGCAGCTTGTGCTTCGCCCAAGTAAGGATGTATATATATGTCTGTGTGTGTGATTGTTGTTAACAAAATAACACATTCTGCAAAGCCATCAAATAAACTATTTCTCAATAGCCAGGAAACGTTAATCAGAAGTAGACGATTAAACAATATAGCAAAAGACTCTGAATCATATCAAACATATTGACACATACTGGTATTTCAAAACATCTAGTGAAGAACATAATTGTCGCCACATCTTTACAAAATTTGCCATTTCTTCCTTCCCTTGAAGTTAAAATCCAAATCCTAATTAAAGAAATAAGAGGAGACCTCTGCCCTGGGAGAAGCTCTGGGAAAACGCATCAATTCTAAGGTTATATCGCTGTCTACAAAGTCTGTCCGCTGACCAATGCACATCCTTAGCAGAGAGGGAGTGCGAGAAAGCAATTGCTTTGCAAAACGCAATTCTGCTTTTGCACTCTCATAACAACTAATGGACACATGCTCGAGCTTGTCCAGTGGTCGTTCCAACAAGGTCGGTGAGTCCAGATACTTCAGAACTACTTCGGCGTCATCATTTGTAGCATCAACCTTATAATGGTATAAAGAAATACCAGTTATTTAAGACTTTCATGTTCACAAATAAACCAGATCATACACATATCAAGTGCAAGACTGCATAATTTTCCATTACTTACCCAAATCACCAGTTTTCTCAAATTGGGGGAATTCTTAATTAACTGTATAGCATAAGAAGTCTGACCCAGATGGTCAAAGCCTACACATAGCGACAGATACCTCAAAAAGTTGAGCGTAAAAGGAAGCCCATTTGGAACTACGTCTGCACTCAAAATCTATGAGGCAAATATTAATCAGAATCACATGAATTTACAATCACTATAAGAAAATATTCAAGTAAAACAACAAGTAATGAATTTCTTACCTTAAGGCAATATGAATCCAAATGGAGTACCTCAAGTCCACACAAGCTAATAAGAAACTTCTCCAAAGTTGATTTTTCATCATGATTTTGATTATAAGCCGCTACGTAAGAGTCAAGTTTGAAGACTCTCAATTTAGTGCAGTTCATAAAACAATTTAGCACGAGATAGTAGGGACTATCTTCAACAAATAAGGATTCCAACCCTGGTGAAATAATGTTTAGGTATTGAGTACCATGACACATGTTCAAGGACAAGTTTTCAAGAAGGGGGGCTTTAATAATGCAAAACGATGTGGTTGGCACAAAGGTTGTACATTGCAGATCAAGGGTGATAAGATTCGGAAAACCAAGAAAGGAAGTGGGTGGTTTGAAGACACAGTTGGTGAGTGCCAAGTGTGTCAATGTTGAACATTTAAAAATAGAAGGTGGCAGAGTATAGGTATTGAGATTTGAAATGCGAACAGTTAGCTTCTTGACACCATTTCTGGTGACATAAAGCACCCATCTATCGATATCTGCACACGAAGACAAATGTGCTCTTCTAGCTTCAAGATCAAGAATGAACTCCACAATGTTCCCCATATGCAGTAGCAGGATCTCATCTACGGTTAGTTTGAACTTCGATTCGGACTCTTCTATTAACTTACAACAGAAGTCGTAATCCAGCACCAGATTTGGAAGAGTGGCCCAAATATATCTCCAATTCCTCGACAAAATACTAGTTCTTGCAGCATCTTGAGCTGGTAAAAGCTCAAGGATACGATCTGTAACATTTCTTGGTAAACCACTGAGCCTATCTTCTCTATCCCCTTCAGCGGCAACTCTTTTTCCATCTGTTATGAAGGGAAAAGAATCAGAACAGTTCCTTAAGTATAGTGGTTGATGTTTTTTTTGTATTTTATGATAAGGGTGTTCGAGTACAGGCCATTCTTGTTCATAGTGGTTGAGAGAGTCCTCTTCATGCCATTAGGTCAAGAGTTCGAACCTGGTACCCTAACAAACAAAAAGACAGTGGTGATCGGAGTTAACTTTCGCGCACCATGACTATTCCACCGGCTACGTAATACCTCTCACCAACACAGGTATCGGGTACTTCTACCTAACAAGACTTAGGTAGATAGGTAGAAATTACTTAATATATTATGCCTCCTCTGAGATTTGAACCTTAGACCTCAGGGTTCTCGTCTCACTTCATCGACCACTAAACCATACCCTACGGTGCACAAAATGACCAGACTAAAAGTGCTACTACTCAGAGGGGTTTGAAACCTAATTCTCTCAGGATGTTCAACAACAACGATAACAACATACCCAGTATATTCCCATATGTGCGGTCTGGGGAGGGTAGTGTGTACGCAGACCTTACCCCTACCTTATGCAGGTAGAGAAGTTGTTTCCAAGAGACCCTCGACTCAGGCAAGAACAGTCACAACAATAAAGAAAATTGAACTATAAAAATAATAGAGCTGCAAACTATCATATATTAATAATTGAGCGCCAAACAATATACTGTAAAAGAGGAGAAAAGAACACAACCATTTACATTGCATTTTAATATTACCACCTCGTCTTTTCAACAATTTGTTGCTCATGTGGGCTTTCAACTTGTATGGATGATCAACCAAATACCTATGTTGCGCGAACTCTCCAAAATGTAGCCGTACCCGTGTCGGATCCTTCAAAAATGCACTACTTTTGGAGGATCCGACACTTATCCGGCCACATTTTCGGAGTGTCCAAGCAACATAGCCAAATACAACTAAATATAGTGAAGAAGTCAGAACATATGCTTAAATCTACAATATAGGAGAATCTTCTACCAGCAAAAGCCTTTGCAAACTCAATAAATCTTGTAATGTCAGCTTCAAATTAACTAATTCTTGAAAAGAAAAGGATTTTACTTATTAAGAAAATTCTCAAAAAGGAAAAGGTTAAATCCGACCGCTATATATTCTGATATATGCTGTTTAAAAGACAATGATGTCAAATAAAATTAGAACTAAGTAGAAACCTTATATACTAAAAGCAAATTGTTACCAGAACAAACACTGTTCTGATAGGTAACATGAAAAAAACATGACCAGAACTAGGTTTAGCCTGGATACTCGTATGCACATGTAACTAATGTCAGTTAAGCCAAAACCTAGACTAATGGGTTGCCTCTTCCAACTAGTTTAGGTACATAGATCATCAATCCAGAAACCTATGCTTAATTCATATATTAAACAGATGTATCAATCCTAGATACTAATTGTGTAATCCTTAACTTATGGTATGGATCTATTGGAGCAATACCTTCTTCTTTTGCATTAACCATAATGTACCAAATGGAAACAATTACCTACACCTACTAAAGGGTTTAATTCTTTTTGTAGCGTAACAAGAAAGTACTTGAATTTGCTTGTAATCACACCTTATCAATCTTCTACCTGTCTATCTTTCTCAGAGCATTAAATTGTTTCTATTCTCTTTCAGTTGGCTTAATATTTTATGCTTTTTAGAAATTCTTTATCTTGAATAAAACATCCAATGTCTTCACTAACAGACTCGAAGAGAGTCTCGCCTCTCTTTTAAGTATTTGAGGTCATGTTTGTAGTAAAACATAGAGCAAGGCCATAACTGAAAAGCTCTTTCCTGTTTCTATTAGAGAGCATCCCCCTCCACACACACCACGTTGATGTTCTATTACCAGCCTGGCTTGTTTGGTTGTAATTCATTTGTAAAAGAACGAACTTACTGCACTCCATTCCAATCTAATGACACAGTTTATATTATGGAAAAGACTGCAACATTCTTCTTCAGTTGTTCTCCAAAAGCATGTACTTTACAAGTTAACCGGGAACCACTTTGGAGAACTTCGCAATGTATTTTTCTGATATGTTTTTGGAAGAATATTCTAGCATCTAAAAATAGTTTTGAGACACTTTCCTAAAGAATGCTTTGTAGCAGAACAAAACCTCTTAGACAACAACTATCAAATTAGTTTTTTCTTTTAAGAACTTCTCCAACAAACATCTCCAAAAAAATCTCCAAACATTCCCAAAAAAGCTGTCCAAACAGGGCCTTAGCGCTGCCCTAGGTCGACGAGAATATTCTTAGAAGGGACTGACTAAACAAAAAGTTGTTGAGCACTCTTGTTATGAGATTCCTCTGGCTATTTTCTATCAAAAGTCTCTCTAACTTTGATGTTGACAAAAACATTTCCTGATGTGCATTCTCCAAAAGCACAATCTTATTTATTTATTTATGTTTGATTTATAATTGTGGTATACATGCTAACTCGTGAGCACCACAACTAATCCACCGGATCACCTCGGTAACTCTACCCAAAGGCGAAGCCAGGACTTCAAGCTTATGGGTTCGGGATCCTAATACTTTTAAATTACTGGGTTCTAAATTAATAATTTGTACTGAAATTTTAACACAAATACATGATTTAAACCAAAGGCTACTAGGTTGGGCCGAACCGGCAGCCGACATTGTGGCTCCGCCTCTGACTCTACCCATGGAAAGAATTCACCTGGTGTCGCCTTAGCTGAGTTTCGAACCCTAGTTCCTGAAGTTGTTACTCTAACTTCGAATACTTAATGGGAGTAAAATAAAACATATACAAGTTATAAATAGAGGAATCTGAGTTGCATTGTCAAATTCTACAACTTCAAATTTTGGTCTCTGAACAGTAAAAAATTCCAATACGTCGTAGTAAACAACTGGAGAAAAAAAATACTAAAATTTCTTTTAAGCATAGACTCAAACTACATTTACAACCTTAGGATTACAACAACCATACATACACTAAGCAGACGAATTTGAATACTAATTTTTAGGCTTAAAATTTATGAAAATAAGAAAAAGAAAGGAAAGAGAGAAGACAATACCTTGAGTCATGTTGATTAGCAAATGTGTCCACTTTCAAAAATATATTTGGCTCTGGATTTCTTTATCTAACTCTTTTTCATCTCTGTAAAGCAATGTGTGGAATTCAGCACAACCGAGGCGTTTTTTTTTTGTTTTTTTGGGGCGAGGGGGGTGGGGGTGGGGTGGGAAGAAGGGGTACAGTCTAATTTAATGGAGTATACGAATACTACAATGCTAATTTATCTCAAAAGAGCTTATTAGCACCAGATTTGGAAAAAAGATACAACTCGAAAATGCAATAATTTAAATTGAATGAAGATGGATATGAAGTTTTTGTTTTTAAATATGTTTACCTATAAAATACGAGTAACAATTAAACTTGTATTATAGTTTTAAGGATACGTGATCCGATTCAATACTAATTGATAAATGACGAATTAAATAAATGAATTGAATGGTAAAAATAAATCAAACCAGTGTTTCAGCAATATGTCGACCTCAATTAGGAACATGCTCGAGATCAGGTGTTAAGAACAGTAGTAAAATGTAAGCAAGCAAAGAGCAGCGTATTATTATTTCTTAGGGAATGTATATGTGTACAAATGAATGTGGCTCCTCTTTATATAGTAGATGAATCCTAAATAAGGTACAACTCTAATTTCGGAAATAAAATCCATGATTGATGTCAATAACAGTTAATAATTAAATTATTTTCGAGATATTCGTCGAGATCCATGGTCGATCACCGATATCTCGCTATTCCGTTATTCGACGTCGATTATACTTGGTCTCGATTCCCAACGAGTACTTCGATCCCCATATCTTCGAACTCAAGCTTGGTACATTATGAAGTTATTCTCGAGGCAATCTCTCGAGCCTATAAAATTAGACATACTCGATTTTAACCGTATACAGATAATCCCCGCGTTTCTTAGAAAAAAAATAATAAGAAATGATCTGAGCTTCGATTCCCCGATACCTCGATTGTGACGTCGTCCTCATGACATAAGCGATGGATGTGACCAAAACGTCCCGTCGGTCTGGTTCCCCGAATCATCAATGCATGTCAGTCAATCGTCGACCACTAGTGCCACCGAACCGTCGCCACAAGCCTATAAATATCACCTCCTATATTGGATCAAACTTTACTTTTGCGTTGATTAAAACTCTTAGCTTTCTAACCCTTCTCATCTTCCTTTTATCGCCGCCTGTTATGCCCGTTGTTCTCACCGGAGCCACCAATTTTTTACCTACCTTCGAGTTTCTTCGCTTACACAAATGGCGAAAACCTCCAAGACTGTGCCGCAGAAAGAAAATGCTTCATCTTCCTCTTCTCGGTCGGCCGGTGATAAAACGCCAGTAGAACCGGCCCTTCTATGAGTATGTTCTTGTCCCATGCATTCTAAAATCTGACTTCAAAGTCGAGAACCCCTCATCGGTACCGGGACGATGCGAACATGTGTCGATGTACATGTGTTCGATTACGAAGAGCAACATCGAGGCCATGAAGAAAGACTGTAAATGGGGTTCTAAGGTAGTAGTGCGCATTCCTGCCCCTGAAGAGAGCATCACCACACACATGAAGGGGTTCTTAAGTGTTTACACTTACCCTTTCACGCTGGGTCCCATCGACCCCGTGATTCTCAACTTATTTAGAAGGTATGAAGTTACCCTCGGTCAGATCCACCCTTCACTATGGCGCATAGTAATCATGCTGTGCTTTTTCTCCAACGAAGCCGGGGGGTTGGAGTTTACTCTGAACCACCTTATTCGGCTGTACCGGCCTCGACTTTATAGAGGTCTGATTAAGCTTCAATGCTGGACAACAAAGGACTTATTCTCGAGCATCGACGAGGATAAGGACCAAGGTTGGATGAGTCGATTCCTACGGGTGAGGACCTGTGATATAATACCGAAGGAGAAGATGTCGTTCCCTGCGGAATGGAACCTCGATCGTAAGTGATTCTTTATATCTCGATTTTTGTGTTTCTTTTAACTTTGCCTAATATTTCCCTTTGATATGCAGCCGCCCCTTGGATGCCTCAAGCGGTGCCCGATCTCGAAGATTGGGTCCGAAAGCTAGCCTCTACTTCTACTCGTGTCGAACGAGCATGGCGGGATTTGGCAAAGGGCAGGTGGGAGGCCAAGAACCATGGTAAGGGTCTCTCCCTATGTATTCTGAAGTAACTTCATACTTCGTTCATTACTAATTTTCCTTCATGCAGGCTTGACCAAGGATGCCATTCTGAGGCCTTCAAGTGAAGGAGGAGAAGCCAAGTCCCCGGCTCCGAAGCCGGAAAAGGATAAGAAAAGAAAAAGTGCCTCACAGTCTGAGGTTCCCAAGCCCAAACCTCGAAGGATGAGGAGAAAAACGGCCGCTCTCTCGGCGGACACGGTCCAAAAACTGAGAGATGGCACAACGAAATACAACTAAACATAGTCAAGAAGTCAGAACAATAAGACATATGATTTGCTTAAATCTACAATATAGGAGAATCTTCTACCAGCAAAAAACCTTTGCAAACTCAATAAATCTTGTAAAATCAGCTTCAAATTAACTAATTCTTGAAAAGAAATGGACTTTACTTATTATGTATGCTTCCTCTAATGGAAAAGACTGCAACATTCTTCTTCATTTGTTCTCCAAAAGCATGTACTTTACAAGTAAACGGGGCACCACTTTGGAGAACTTCGCAATGTATTTTTTTGATCTGTTTTTGGAAGAATATTCTAGCATCTAAAAATAGCCTTGAGACACTTTCCTAAAGAATGCTTTGTAGCAGAACAAAACCTCTTAGACAACAACTATCAAATGAGTTTTTTCTTTTAAGAACTTCTCCAACAAACATCTCCAAAAAAATCTCCAAACATTCCCAAAAAAGCTGTCCAAACAGGGCCTTAGCGCTGCCCTAGGTCGACGAGAATATTCTTAGAAGGGACTGACTAAACAAAAAATTGTTGAGCACTCTTGTTATGAGATTCCTCTGGCTATTTTCTATCAAAAGTCTCTCTAACTTTGATGTTGACAAAAACATTTCCTGATGTGCATTCTCCAAAAGCACAATCTTATTTATTTATTTATGTTTTATTTATAATTGCGGTATACATGCTTACTTGTGAGCACCACAACTAATCCACCGGATCGCCTCGGTAACTTACCCAAAGGTGAAGCCATAACTTCAAGCTTATGGGTTCGAGATCCTAATATTTTTAAATTACTGGGTTCTAAATTAATAATTTGTACTGAAATTTTAACACAAATACATGATTTAAACCAAAGGCTACTAGGTTGGGCCGAACCGGCAGCGGACATTGTGGCTCCGCCTCTGACTCTACCCATGGAAAGAATTCACCTGGTGTCGCCTTAGCTGAGTTTCAAACCCTAGCTCCTGAAGTTGGTACTCTAACTCTCTGTAAATGTTCCTTTTTCTTCTTTTTCGAATACTTAATGGGAGTAAAATAAAACACATACAAGTTATAAATAGAGGAATCTGAGTTGCATTGTCAAATTCTAAAACTTCAAATTTTGGTCTCTGAACAGTAAAAAATTCCAATACGTCGTAGTAAACAACTGGAGAAAAGAAATACTAAAATAAACTATTTCTCAATAGCCAGGTAACTTTAATCAGAAGTAGACGATTAAACAATAGCAAAAGACTGAATCATATCAAACACATTGTCACATACTGGTATTTCAAAACATCTAGTGAAGAACATAATTGTCGCGACATCTTTACAAAATTTGCCATTCCTTCCTTCCTTTGAAGTTAAAATCCGAATCCTAATATGGGAGACGTTAAATTCCATATTCCTTCCTTTCAAGAATTCAAGAAATAACAGGCGACCTCTGCCCTGGGAGAAGCTCTGCGAAAACGCATCAATTCTGTGATATCGCTGTCTACAAAGTCTGTCCGCTGACCAATGCACATCCTTAGCAGAGAGGGAGTGCGAGAAAGCAATTGCTTTGCAAAACGCAATTCAGCTTTTGAACTCTCATAAGAACTAATGGACACATGCTCGAGCTTGTCCAGTGGTCGTTCCAACAAGGTCGGTGAGTCCAGATACTTCAGAACTGCTTCGGCATCATCATCTGTAGCAGCAACCTTATGATGGTATAAAGAAATACCAGTTATTTTAGACTTTCATGTTCACAAATATGAAGTGCAAAAATAAACCAGATCATACACATATCAAGTGCAAGACTACATAATTTTCCATTACTTACCCAAATCACAAGTTTTCTCAAATTGGGGGAATTCTTAATTAACTGTATAGCATAAGAAGTATGACCCAGATGGTCAAAGCCTACACGTAGCGACAGATACCTCAAAAAGTTGAGCGTAAAAGGAAGCCCATTTGGAACTACATCTGCACTCAAAATCTATGAAGCAAATATTAATCAGAACCACATGAATTTACAATCACTATAAGCAAATATTCAAGTAAAACAACAAGTAATGAATTTCTTACCTCAAGGCAATATGAATCCAAATGGAGTACCTCAAGTCCACGCAAGCTAATAAGAAACTTCTCCAAAGTTGATTTTTCATCATGATTTTGATTATAATCCTCTACGTAAGAGTCAAGTTTGAAGACTCTCAAATTCGTGCAGTTCATAAAACAATTTAGCACGAGATAGTAGGGACTATCTTCAACAAATAAGGATTCCAACCCTGGTGAAATAATGTTTAGGTATTGAGTACCATGACACATGCTCAAGGACAAGCTTTCAAGAAGGGGGGCTTTGATAATGCAAAACGATGTGGTTGGCACAAAGGTTGTACATTGCAGATCAAGGGTGATAAGATTCGGAAAACCAAGAAAGGAACTGGGTGGTTTGAAGACACAGTTGGTGAGTGCCAAGTATGTCAATGTTGAACATTTAAAAATATAAGGCGGCAGAGTATAGGTATTGAGAATTGAAATGCAAAGGGTTAGCTTCTTGACACCATTTCTGGTGACATAAAGCACCCATCTATCGATATCTGCACACGAAGACAAATGTGCTCTTCTACCTTCAAGATCAAGAATGAACTCCACAATGTTCCCCATATGCAGTAGCAGGATCTCATCTACGGTTAGTTTGAACTTGGATTCGGACTCTTCTATTAACTTACAACAGAAGTCGTAATCCAGCACCAGATTTGGAAGAGTGGCCCAAATATATCTCCAATTCCTCGACAAAATACTAGTTCTTGCAGCATCTTGAGCTGGTAAAAGCTCAAGGATACGATCTGTAACATTTCTTGGTAAACCACTGAGCCTATCTTCTCTATCCCCTTCAGCGGCAACTCTTTTTCCATCTGTTATGAAGGGAAAAGAATCAGAACAGTTCCTTAAGTATAGTGGTTGATGTTTTTTTTGTATGATAAGGGTGTTCGAGTACAGGCCATTCTTGTTCATAGTGGTTGAGAGAGTCCTCTTCATGCCACTAGGTCAAGAGTTCGAACCTCGTACCCTAACAAACAAAAAGACAGTGGTGATCGGAGCTAACTTTCGCGCACCTTGACTATTCCACTGGCTACGTAATACCTCCCACCAGCACAGGTACCGGTTAGCTCAACCCAGCAAGGCTTAGGTAGATAGGTAAAAATTACCTAGTATTTTTTCACCTCCTCTGAAATTTGAACCCGAGACCGCATGGTTCTCCTCTCATTTCATCGACCACTAAGCCATACCCTAGGGTGCACGAAATGACCAGACTAAAAGTGCTTCTACTCAGAAGGGTTTGAAACCTAATTCTCTCAGAATGTTCCTTTTTCTTCATTTTTGACTTCTTCTTCGACTACTTAATAGGAAATTTCATCACTAAACAGTAAAATTTCCAATTCATTGTAGTAAACAACTAGAGAGAAAAAACCCGACTACTACGTACTATTTTTCTTTCAAGCATAGACTCAAACTACAGTTACAACCTTAGGCTTACAACAACCATACATGCACTGAGCAGAAGAATTTGAATACTAATATTCAGGCTTAAAATTTATGAAAATAAGAAAAAAAAAAATCAATACCTTGAGTCATGTTGATTAGCAAATGTTTCCACTTCCAAAATAGATATTTGGCTCTGGATTTCTTTATTTCACCTTCTCAATAGAGCTTATTAGCACCAGATTAATACCCCTCCGTCCCAATTTCAGCAAAACCGAAAACACTTTCTTTTTTCTTTTTTCTTTTGTGTGTGTGTGTGTGTGTGAAAGGAAAAGCGGTTGTGTCTGGGCTGGGCCTTAAATAGTACGGTCTTGGGAAGGAAAAAAAAGGGATAGTCTTATTTACAAATGTTAATTGAAAATTAGCAGAAAATTTATAGGGATTGTTACACAAATACCCGATCAGATTCATTATTTAATTTTTCTAGCCAGTATATATAGATATACATTGATTAAACATAATTATATACATATTATGCATGAATTATACATATATTATTCATACGTCGGCTAGTTTTAGTTTATGAAATTAGGTGGGTGGTTATTTGGGTTAATTCTTCAAATTCATATGGTATAACTAACTTATGCACTATCTTTATAACAAAAAAATATATTCTAAAATAATTATAATACATAGCTACAATTTAGGTTTATACTAGCAAATAGAAGAATTTCAACCCTAAAGTCAGTTCTTCTGGCCAAATTGTACTCTGTTTCCCAAATCACTCATATCAAAACTCTTCAAAATTTATAAATCGTCAACCCCATCCCCTCTGTCCCAACGATTGAGTCGAATTTTTTTTTTTTTTTGGTAAATAAAAGATTTTATTACCAAAATGGGTGTTGAATTACAAAGCATTTGGTGACTGAGAGTTGGACATTAATCTCCACACTTCAAGTCGGGCTCATGATCAAAATCAACTATGAACTAAGCTACCAAGACAAACTACTTACTATTTAAGTAGGATAGAAATCAAAATTTGCTAACCACCTTGCTACTTTGGGTTTCTGACTACCTCTAAAATACACCTCTTGGATTATATGTTTGGTCATTAGGTTCACAGGTTGTTGGTTACTTTGAAATACTCTCATGTTCCTTTCTCTCCATATAGCGTAAACTGCAACTGCAAAACACATATTGTACATCTCTGCTCTCGCACACCTTCCATTAGCAAACTTGATTGCGCATTGTAGTTCATCATCCCAGTTCCTAGGCCTCCTGTTAATACTCTGCCATTTGAGAAGTTTCTGCTAGACTTGAGCAGCCATTTCACATTCGAAGAACAAGTGGGAGTGACTTTCAATTTTCTGGCCACACAAAGGACATGTTGTATCGCTAGTCATCCCCGTTTACTTAGTATATCCCTTGTATATAGCTTTCCATGAGCTGCTAGCCATAATACAAAGATCCATTTGGGCAGTCCAAAGTTGTTACATACCATTTTTCTCCAGGCCACCTTTGGAAACCCACCTCTTAGCCTCTGGTAAAATTTCCTTGAAGAAAACTGATTGTATATGTCAATTAGTTCATATCCTGCTTCTATATAGTATTTTGATGCCTTTATAATCTTCTGGATAATCCATGAAGTCTGTTTTGGAATGTCTTACAGGAAGTTCCTATTATCCCCATAATAACAATGTATCCATTTAACCCATAACTTGTCTTTCTTTTGGCATAAGTTCCAAAGCAATTTACTAATAGCCATTTTGTTCCAAGTTGTGATGTCTATGATGTTTAGGACCCCAGCAGTTGTTGGTTAGCATACTCGATCTCAGACCAATAATGCTTTCTTTGAGAGTTCAGCACCACCTGTCCACAAGAAACTTCTACGGGTAGCTTCTATGATATGCACAACTTTCTTAGGGAGCACAAAGATTTGAGCCCAGAAGACTTGTACATGGAATAATACATACTTGATGAGTTGTGCTCTACCAGCATAGGAAAGGAACTTAGTGGTCCAAGATTTGATTCTCTGTAAAATCTCATTGAGCAGAGGTTTACATGGTACACATGAAACTCTTTTAGAGCTAAGGGGAATCCCTAGATATTTGAAGGAAAGTTCTCCTTTAGTGAACTCGAGCATTTGCAAATTTCTTGTTTCACATCAGTGTTCATACCTCCAAAGTAGACTGAGCTTTTGATAGGGTTAATTATGAGTCCAGAAACATTTGAGAAGTGCTGAAAGTGCTCAATCAAGTATCTTACTGATGTAACATCACCTCTACAGAAAAGAAGTAAATCATCTGCAAACCTCATTTGGATGATACTCAACTTGCCACACTTGGGGTGGAAGTTGAAATCGGGATTTTTCCCCAATTGTTTCAATACTCTGCTCAAGTACTCCATCACTAACACAAATAGGAAGGGGGATATAGGGTCCCCTTGCCTTAAACCCTTTTTTGCATCAAAAGGTTTAGAAGTCTTCCCATTTATAATGATTGAGAAAGATATTGTCCTAAGGCATGTCATTATCCAACCCACAAATACACTAGGGAAGTTCAGACCAATCAACATTTGCTCAATAAATGTCCACTCCATAAAATCATATGTTTTCTGCATGTCAATCTTAATCATACATCTTGGAGAAATAACCTTTCTCTCATAGCTCCTTAGTAATTCATGGATCAATAAGATGTTATCGGTTATAACCCTCCTAAGAATAAAGACAGCCTGGCTACTGTCCACTAGGTAATCTATGACATTCTGCATCCTCTGTAATAACCTTGGAAATCAGTTTGTACAGTATAGTGCAACAAGATGCGGGCCTAAACTTCTTAATAGTAGAGGGCGATTGTACCTTAGGAATCAATGTAACAGTGGTTTAGTTGATAGCCTTATACATCCATGTGGTTTGAAAGAACTAAATCACAGCATCTGAAACATCCTCACCACTAATAGGCCATGCTTTCTTAAAGAAACATGCATTAAAACCATCACATCCCGGGGACTTTAGATCATATATATCTTTCAAAGCTAAGTAAACTTCTTCTCTTGTGACTGGAGCTATAAGGGGCAATTTTTTTTTCTCTATTCATAATGGGGCCAGCAACAATTAAAGGTAGTTGTGTTGCACAAGTGCCTATCAGTCCCTTGTAAAATCCAATGACATCTTCTTCAATTGCATTATCAGTGTATACCACATCTCCATTAATAGTGGTCAACCTATTAATGTGATTCTGGGCAATCCTATTCTTGAGACAAATATGTAAAAAAACTTGAATTGGTGTCTCCTAGCCTCAACCACTGAACTCTATATTGTTGCCTCGAGATACTTTCCTCTACTAGGATCCATTTCTCTAAGTTGAGTTTAACTTCTTTCTCCATATCATATAAGTTCGGATCATTGTAGCATGTTCTTAGCTTCTCCTGAATATCATATAGATCTTGCCTGATATTTTTATCCTCTGCTCGACTTTACAGAACCCATGTTCGTTTAAAGCTTTCATCTATACCTTCATTAGTTTGAGCTTATGCCAGATTTGTTCCATATACTCCCCTTGCACAGTACAATTCCACACAGTAGAGACTATATTAAGAAACTTTGTGTGAGCAACCAAGTGATTCAGGAACCTAAAGGGTCTTACAACCTTTCTTGGGTTCCTATTGAATGCAATTCAAAGTATAGAATGATTAGAAAAATAGGGGTCTTTAGCTTCAACTGCAAGTTGGGGGCATAGAGACATCCAAGAAGGATTGACTAGAGCTCTATCAATTCTGCTGTGAATGTGTGAGTTAGTCCAGGTATAGAACCTTCCCAGTGTTTCCATCACTGTTAGGCCAGTTGACCCCAAGAATTCCTCAAAATATTTCACCTTTATATCTTGTATTGCACTTCCTCCCATTCTGTCATCAGGTTGGAGTACTGCATTGAAATCTCCCAACAATGGACTCTGAATATTGGGCTCCATTCCTGTCAGATCCTGCCATAGATGCTTCCTATCAACAATTATATGAAGGCCATATACTGCAGTGAATTCAAACTCAATAGAAAAATTTGCACTTCTGATAACACAGTGAATGAACTGAGAGCTAGTACAAAGCATTGTAACATCAACCTGCCTGTGATCCCATACTATCCAGATCCTTCCTCGCCCATTAGCATCATAGTTATCATGCCAACTCCAGGTAGGAAAGACTTTCTTTATAATCTTTGAGGAATTTTGTTTAATGACTATATGTTCTGTAATGGCTAAAACTATTATTTTCTCGTTATTTACTATCTTCTTCATCTCTTGTGCTTAAAAAGATTATTGAAACCCCTAACATTCCAATTAGCAATAATCATTGATGATTCTTGTGGGGGTCATGAGGCTTTCCTCCTTGGCTAGAGCTTCATCTTGTGTCCATATTTCCTAAAGCTGCTTTCAACACCTGCTGGAATGAGATTCCTCTCATAGGGGTGAAACCATTCTCATCATTTACCAGGTATTGACTATTTTCGTCGACTACCTGGGACCTTGCAGCTGCTTTCCCTTGTACTGCTGTCCATCCATCTTTTTCATTTTCAGGAACACCCTTCACCTCCTCTGATGGCACCTCAGGTATTAGTGGTATTAGGGCATCCTTGCTTTTCCAAACTTGCTTAGTCTTCTCTGTCTCAATATTGGCTTTCTTAGGTTGATTCTTTATTTGCTCGACTTGACAGATATGTCCAAGTTTGCAGCGTACTTGACAATACTGAAGCCACCATTCATATTTAATTTCTTGGTCATAGGGCTTGCCAGATGAATCCAACACTTTGACAATTACAGGTAATGGAACAGTTATGTCCATTTCAATAAGTACTCGAGCATATGAAATCCTCTCTTTACGAGAGGTGCATTCATCAGTACATAGCGGAGTGCCTAATACACTAGCTAGCCTGCTCAGAGAGTTGGGACTCTAGCAAATCAGATGTAAATTAAGAAACGTTACCGATAGGGGAATTGTTTTGAGTATCTCCTCACTGAAATTGAAATTGGCACTCTACGGTTTGACAATCACAAGTTTACTGTTCAGCATATGAGGTCCGGACATCTAGACAGCATCCCTATCACCACAGCTATAGAATCGTATCAAAAAATAACCATCGTTATGGTAGTATATGTGAGGCTTATGCTGAAATATCCACTGGCTCCCCAGGAATCTGGTGATTGCCCCAATAGTTGGAGAATCCCCAACAACATAGAGTATTAGTGCATATTTCCAAGTCTCAGACTTTTGAATCTCACTTTATCAAATTGAACCATTTTAACACCATTTTTATTATCGGAGCAATAAATTGCAAATTGATACCTTTTGAAGCTAGCCGATTCCCTGTGAATAAATTATCCCACGTCTTTTTCTCTTCCATAAATGGTGGTGGCTGCTTTGCAAGCTCAGATTTCTATGGATTAACAGCCACAATCGGCGGAGAATTGAGTTTCCCAGCGGGTGGGGCTGTTTGCACCTTAGCCACTCGGCTTTGATTCACCACACTAGGGTTTCCCCTCGAAGTCCAAACATTAGGTGGAGTAAGCATCACACCTAATCGCTCAATTTCCGCCTGAGCTTTAAGTATACTTGATTGTTCCACTTGAGCATTGGCCACATGCATAGCAGTAACTGTAACAATCTCATCCGCAGCATCAGCTAGTCTTCATGTCCCTTTGGCTAATTGAATCGGAGCCTGTGTCATATTATGTATCTTCTGTGGCGGCCTTTCGCCATACCGACATCGGTGGCATACGCTGGTTGCACCACTAACGTGCGTCTATATAGAGAAAGAGTACTATGTTATCGTGCGCCGAGAGAAAGAGTGTTTTTTTTTACGATTGAATCGAATTGGTACTTATAAAATTAGAATCTAGCTTAATCCTTTAAATTCAAAGTGAAGTAGAGAAAATATGGATGTTGATTCATCAAGTGCTCGCCTTTCTTCTACTTCCGAACCCTTTTGCCCCTTCTTTCTTTCTCTTTCTTTTCTCTTCTTCCCCTATCACTTTTTCCTTTCCTGTCCCTTTTTTCTTGTCGAAGTCATGCGCCGGGCATCTGCGCTGATGAGAGTCTTCGTTTCTTTCTAATCGAAAACACTCTTCACGGATTTAAGTCTTCTTCTTCTTCTTTGTATGTATCTATACTGTATTTTGTTGTATGAGATAGAATACAATTGATGTGTCTTTTCATAAAACTTGTATTTATTGATACAATTATTATGTGCGAATAGATATAATTGATACAACTTCTACAATATTTTGCTCGGCCGGAAGACGTTGTATGGAGCGAACGTTCTTCTCTTCTTTTTGCTATTGAGTCACATACAATCAATATAAAATACATTGTATTTTATACAAATACACTCGAATTTGAGTGACTTCTATACAATCGAATATCACTATTTTTCTGATTTTTTATTATTTGAATACAATGTATAATAGTTAAAATAAAATGTAGCCGAATTGAATACATTGTATACAACCAAATTAGATAGAAGGGTATACGCCAAATTTCTTGATTTTTAATGTTTGAATACAACTGAATTTAATATAGTGAAATTGAATATAATGTTAAATATATAAGTACGAATATATCTGAATTGAATACAACGTGTACAATTGAATTGAATACAGCGGCATATGTCCCATGGCAAGCAATTAATAGCTATGAAATGTAATTAACTAAATTATAGCTATGCCCAGCAATAAGCCTCCAAACAATAGTCGTTTCTGAAAGTTCTCAAAAATTAGCCATAGTTTAAAAAATAATCAAAATTTAATAAATTTTTTTATGTGAAAATAAAATATAAACAAAATACCTTTAAAGTATGTAAAGATTACAACATAACATATTGGAGTTCGAACTTTTTACATAGGAGATTCCTGCATAAGGTGCTATAGTTCCAACTTAATATGCTGAAGTTTATATGCAAGAGTTCCATAATCCAACATATTATGCTGAAACTTTTCGTGTTTCGGCTAGGATACTTTTGTCTAGATTTTATCTCAGCCTTAATACTGCTATTTTTCAATAACTTAACAAGCACCGGCTATTTTTCAATAATGACCCCTAAAAATGGCCATGTCATGCCATTTTGACTATTCTCTTGCATATTCTTAGATACAAAAGAGTACACTCTAACTTAATGGAGTATACAAATATTTCAATGCTAATTTATATTAATAGAGCTTATTAGCGCCAGATTTGGAAAGAGATAATATCTTCTTAATATTCCAAGGCGGAACTTATTTTGAATCAAATTGATGTAACAGAAAAGAATACTAATTTTTTCTCCACTATAAGGGGAAAAAATTGAACAATTTGCTTATCCTTTGGAAGTCATAGAGGTGATCAAGAATCCTATTAGCAAAAAATAAGAGCACAGTAGGGTGGGGCAGAAATGATACCATGTAGCCACTTTAAAGGGCTGTTATTTAAGAATTAGTCAGTACGTCCTGAATTTCAGTTTTCCAGATCAAATTTTCAGGACAAAAAATATTTTGAATTTTCCTGAAGTTCAGATTTTTAATTTAAAATTTTAGAACAAAATAAGTATTGGCTAATCTCTAGATAGCATCTTTGAGAATGACCATGTGTGCACTTGCCCAGGGGTGGGTAGTGATGTATATTGGGATTGGACTTCAATATAATTGGCATTGAACTGTAAGGCAAGTCCAGTCCTTTTTCCTGCTTGCAATTTTTTGGAGCAGATAAATTTATTTTTTGGAGTTAATTGTGTTGCTTGTTGTATTTTCTCTCATCTGTAGAATATTTATGTAATAGATTGAATTGTATCTGATATACCTTTTAGCTGTGTGCAAATATCTGGTACGAGTATTGTCCCTTGTATAGTAAAAACTTATTTAATACCCGTAATCAAATTATACTAATTTATCATGGTAATCACCTCTATGCTAACGAAGGGTCGAGAAAGAAATTGATCAAGTGGAAGGGAAGTCTGCTATCTTTCTAGTGATATCTAGGGGCGGAGCCAAAATTTTCATCAAGGGGTATTAAAATATAAATAATTAGATACATCGAAAAGTCACGGGGAATCAAAGTATAGTAAATGTACATAAAATAAAAAATTTGATCTAGTAACATAGTGTAGTTTTTCGGTGAAGTGGTGTCGCTTGTGTTATGACCGCAGAAAATCAGGTGTCATGCGTGAGCTAGTAACACAAACCTTGAACGACAAAAAATCAGACAATAAAATAGAAATATACCAAAAAAGAGACTCAAACACTTAACGTGGTTCGGTCAATTGACTTACGTCCACAGATGGAGATGAGCGATCCACTATAATAAAAAAAGAGTACAAAATATCGAGAGAACAATCTCACGAAGTGACAAATACAAGTGCACACTAACACTTGTCCCGTAAAGTTCTCCCCCTAAACACGACTCTCAAACCCCATATGGCTACATTGTGGATGTTACTGAATGAGAAGGAACGATTCTCAATTTATAGAATTCCAAACATTTTCCTACAAGAAAAAGGACTACCCAAACATGAAAGAATTATAATTTCCTTCTACAAAAATGAAAACTCAATTGAAATTCCATGCAAAGAACCCAAGATCGAGACTCACTGGAAACCTTGTTATTTCTTTTGTTACCTTTTCCCCTTTCCTTTCTTTTCTTTATGCTCCTTTATCACATCCTTTTTTTACCCCCGAAAGATATATATGTTATAGATTGTTGTGGGTTAAAGAATATTTTTAATTAAAGTGACAATTTTGAAATACGAATTATTTTGTTGTTCAGAGTCGCCATCTGGAATAGATTATTTTGGGTGTTTCAAGTCACCTTTTATTTGACTCTCTATTCAAAGGAAGATTGACTCTATTATTAATGGTCCGCAAAAATAAAGTTCGGGTAAGGAATTTTATTGACCGAGGAGAAGGTGTAAGGCATTCGTCGAGTCTCGTGGTTCTAGCACGGTCGCTTTGTTGACTAAAAATGGCTTGAATTAATTTTGGACAAAGTGTGTTTTATTGGATCTCTATGTTTTACCTATCCGCTTTTAATTATTAAAATTATTAAAGAAAAATTTGAATAAAATTGTCCTAACCGCATCATGCAAGCGAGTGTACTACCGAGATGAATTTTATTGATTTTTTTCATAACCGCGCTACACAAGCGAATCCACAGTCATGACGAGGATTATTAATACATCATTACTTTGGTAGAAAATTACAACATTCGAAGAAATTAATTTTAAAATTTATTAAAAGGTTAACTATCACGCCACACAAGTGAATCCGCGAGTTTAGCAAAGAGTACTAATGAATGTGGTATGACATTGTCGAATTAATTTATTGAATGTTAAACGTCACGTTACGCAAGCGATTCCGTGAAATTAGAGCGCGCCTACTAATTGCCTAGCATTTTATATTATTAAAAATGAGAAAATTATGAGTGATGAAATTATTAAATTATTTTTATTATTAAGAAAATCTATTGTTACTGGAGTTAGTAAAAAGAAATCGACACTTGAAAATTTGGGTCATTTTTTGTTTATTGGCTTTTCAAGGCATTGGGCCACCTTATATGCTTATGGATTTGGTTCACAATAAAATGGGCCTAGCAGTATTACCTAAATTCCTAATATATATATATATATATATAT
>MDKI01097782.1:0-25600 GCA_005239505.1 Nicotiana paniculata
CCTAATGGAAGGCATGGAAGCAGGCAGAGATGGAACAGCAACAGGCACGGAAGGTTGAGGAGCCGGGAAAGCCACAGGCAAAGAAGCAGGCACAGAAAGTTGAAGGGTTGAAGAAGTTACAGGAAAAACAACAGCAGAAGTTGTGATAGCCAAAGGAATAGACGAAACAGCTTCTCTCAAAGAAGCAGGAAAGACAGCAGCCAAAGGAACGTCGTCAGGAGCAAGATCAACACCCTCATGAATAGGGGAATGTGAAACATCATCAAGGACAGGAGGCTCAATCACAGACACGGAAGGCAAGGTTAAGGCAGTAAGATCATCATCTAAAACCATCCGCATTCTCCATGGCCTGTGCACTAAAGCACCCTCTTCTTCTTCTTCTTCTACGGAACAAGACTCACTAATCTTCCTCTTCGAGGAAGATGAACCAACAATAATTTCCTGGGCTTGAGCCAAGGACATCTTTGGGATAAAGGAAGCAGACACCCCACGAGCAGAGAACCCTATTAAAAGGGAAAAAATTAAACGACCAAAAAAAAGAAAAGAGACTCGAGTAAGGAAAAAAGCAAGAACAAGAGCTTCACTTACCGTGGGTCTTTACTTTCCAACCATACCTCCCAGCGAGGTACTTCCAAGATCTTTCTTCTGAAGGAGCAACAAATAACAATTTTTCTACCCAATCACGAATACTGGAGACATTCTCGACAGTATTCATGATTGCTGAGAGAAGAAAAAAAAAACAGACACGGTGTTAAATAAAACACCTCAAGTCAAAACAAGAAAAAGTAAATGTGAGCTAAAGCACACTCACGTGCACGATTCCACTTCTCAGGGAAGGGAAGATTTTCTTCACCCACTAAACCAGTAGTGAGTACAGCAACATACCGGAGGTACCAACTCCTATCCTTATCGTCTCCAGGGGTTACCAGCACTCTTTTGCTTCTAGCAGTCAGAGTAAAAACCCCTTTCACAGAGAATATATGTGAATAAGTTGGTTGAAGGTAAAAGGAATCGAGGCTAAAAAATCCAAACTCAGGCATGCGACAACTCGCCACACAAGCGGGCTAACTTGTCCTAAGCAGCATATTGAAAAAACGGCAAACTCAATTATAACTGGGTCAATGGGGGGTCTAAACCCTAAAGTGAACGGATACGTATAAACAAAAGAATATCCCATCTTGTAAGACGTTATTCTTTGATTACTATTCAAAATATAGACAAGAAAGTCAGATTTCCAAAAGCACTCCCTACGAACAAGGGAAATCTGACCCTCAGTTATAAGGGTTGGATATCTTTCTACACTAACAAGAGAGGAAGATTGATCTACAAGAACTTGACTATCCCTAGCAAAAACAAACTCAGCAGGAAAAATTTCATCGACTCCTGGTCCACGAAGGCGTTCACCTCTACCTCTAGACAAAGATCAAGAAACCCTAAATCTCGGAGAAACTGGGGATCTAGTGGAAGGAAGAAGAACTATCTAAGAAGAAGAAGAAGAGACCCTCGAAGGAGTGGATCCTAGACTTCTAAGTCTACCACCCCTCCAACTCCTAGTCGGAGCAGAAGAAGGCGCTAAACTTTCAATATCTATTACTCTTTGAGGTTGGTTTGAAGAAGACATGTTTACAAAGGCAAAGAAGAAAGTTCTTTACAAAAGACAAAGTTAGAAAAGTGTTTTGTGGAAGTAAAGAAAAGAAAACATGTATTTATACTTGAATACAACCGTCAAACATGAAGAAAAAGGAAAATAATGATGAAAAGTCATAATTGAAGATGTCACTTCAGAACTGGCACAACCGCAAAAAGCCCCAAAAGGTGCTGAGTAAATGCAGAACCAATCCGGAAAGGACACGTGGTATGAGCATTAAATGGAAGTGACAAACGACGCCTGTGGTGCAGAGAAGGATACAATAATTCAAGGAAAAGTGGCGGCAAAATATTTCCGCCATAAATGAATATCCACTTACCAAATATTAATCAGTAAATATATGGTAAGTGGGGGCACTATCTGTATTGGTAAAAAAGAGTTTCACACGTAAGCCAGCTTTTGACAACTCAGCCAGTCACGTGGACACAGGAAAATGCAATAGCTGGACGTTACTCCTTGAAGAGAAACGGTACAAAGAGGCACGGTTCAATAAACCCACGAACTTATCAGCCACGGGAAACTCAACTTGATCAAAACGGGAGAGAGGCACAGTCAGAATGAATCTAGACAAAGCTACGAGCAGATTCAAGGACCCACAATTAATTACTCGAACGTTATGTAACTGAACCCCAATTACCGTTATCCTTTCTAACATCTCATTAATGTCATAATTAGTCATTAATGAGTGACCATAGCAAGAGTTGTACGTTGTAAGAATCTCCTTTGTAAGGGAGGAGAATACAGCTTGTAAAGGCATCTGATTCTCGAATACAATCAACTTTATATTTCTTCAATATTGTCTATTATTCATTTTTCTCCAGTATCTTGATTATCAGTAACCCGTATTCATATTAAAAATAAGCTTTAGTCAAAGGGTCTAATTCTTTGGTTAAAAAAAGAGCTTCCTTCATTATTGCATAAGGCTATGCACTGCCTTCCCTTGTATGAGACTAATAATTGTCTCCATTCCCTGCATACGGCTAAGCATTGCCTCTATTATTGCATAAGTCTAAGCACTGCCTTCCCTTGCACGAGACTAAACACTGTCTTTGCTACATTGCATGAGGCTAAGCACTGCCTCCACTATTGAATAAGGCTAAGCACTGCCTTCCCTTATATTAGGATAAGCATTGTCCCCATTCTTTTCATGAGGTTAAGCATTGCCTCCATCATTACATAAGGCTAAACATTGCCATCATTCACATAGGGGTAATCATTGCCCTCATTATCTGCGTAGGTCTAAGAACTGCCCCCATCTCAAACACGGTTAAGCACGCGTGTGGTAAAGCATCACCTATTTCCTCTATTAAATGATCGATATTACGACACACTTGAATTTCACGAGCTGAAACATCGGCACATTGTCCGAAGGCGTCGTAGTCCGAATGCACCATCCTCATAGCCTGAAGACACCATATCATGGCATGAGGATCTCTCAAAACTGCATATCATTATTCAAAGGCGTCATAGTCTAGAGGAACCATCCTCATGGCCCGAGGACACCATTTGATGGCCTACGAATCCCTTATTATACGCTCCATGGCCCAGGACGTCATAGTCTAAGGACATCATCCTCATCGTCCAAAGACAACTCTCGTGGTCCGAAAGGAATTTGCATCATGTTTAAATTTTTGCAATCACCCATATATATTCACGTTCATCGTGTTTTTAAGTTTTGCAGGTAACTGGGGAGGTAACCGTTCTACAAACAGGAGCAATTCGTGCTCCAGTTTTCATTCACAATGTTCAGCATCCTTCGATCACCTCAAACGTAACTGATAATCAGCAATTGATTACCCCTTGTTCCATAACCGTTCAAATATCTGCCTTATACATCTACAACAATCAAATTCTTATTCATAGATCCACCTGAAATCGTCCGTTGATCACGATAATAACGCATCCAAAAATCCTTTTCAAAACATTCGACCACTTTTATCATAATTCCATCAGCTTCGTTCGCCGTTGGATCCAGAACTACACACGGCCTGACTCCCGTAATGCCAGGGATATGTAGGCAACTCAAGAACCAAGGTTCATCCCCCATTTCATTCTCCACTCACTTCGGACAAAATTGATCATCATTTTCTTTACCCGACAACTTGTTCATCATTTTCGAGTAAAGAATGGCGGCTGTTCAGACCATATTTTGCCCTTATGTTTTTATAAGTGTCACATATACTTTATTTTTCATTATTACCTAATTTATAGGATTCATATAACTATTTTAAATGACTTTCCATAATTTTGAAGCTTTAAAATAGATTTTCTTGTACTTTTATTATTTGAATTTGTATTAATTCTCCCTTTAAATGATTTTGTGATGACTTAATCATCCAAATTTATTATTTGAATCCAAATATATGTTTCATAATATTTAATTTATTTTATATAATTATATATTATTATAATGTTATTTTAAAGGAATCTTACTACATAAATAATATTTTTATTATTTTTTAATTACCTCTTATAATTATTATTTGTGTATTTATTTTGTAGCCCAATTTGGAGCCACTTTTGGACTCAATTTATCAGCCCACATGCCAAGCCAACCCAATAACCCCAAAGCTCAATCCAAACAACCCCTGAGACTGACCTGGTCGTGACCCTCTTCAAACGACATGCCCCGCCTATTCTTTAATCCAGACCGTTGATCTCCCAAGATCAATGGAGAGATCAACGGTCCACAATAACCCCACATTTTTTATTACATCATCCCCAAACCCTAGCCCCATCCTTCAGAGACAGTCGCCTCTGAACCCTCTCTACTCCTTTTCTCTCTTCTGAAGAACCCAACCGCCTATCCCTTAGTTCCTTCACTTAAGCCCGTTGATAATGGGATTCCGCCATTATTCGTTACCATATCTATGTTTCTCCGCTACTGGTCACACGCTTATGGTATTACTTATGTATTTGTCAAATTTTGGTAAATACCATCTCTATATCGGATTGGAATCAACCTCAATCTTGGAGATGTGGACAATATTTTGTCCATGTACATGAAAAAAGGCCTGATTCTTCATACCCGTTGGCGGATTTTTGAGTATTAAATCCTAACTAGGGTTTGGAGTTTGATTTCTTTCCTTTATGATTACTTACTGATTGAATGTGATTTTTTTCTTCATGTTTACTTGATTTCTTTCCTCACTATATAAACCTTTTTTCCATCTCCCCTAAAGGGGGATCTTTTATGAGTTAACTAATATTACTACCACTATTCTCTCACCCTCACTCATTCTATACTATTCCAAGACTTCGATTATGGTCGGCTGAAATCTAAGGCCACCGGAATCTGTTCATTAGCCTCCTCCAGTGCAAGCACTGCTCGGAGCCCACTTCGAGGCTCTTGTGAACTCTGAAACATTGGAGATTTGAGATTTCATTATTCATCTACAGTCACTGCTATTCCTGAGATTTTGAGTTTCTCATTGTTTATTCACTTTGTTTGCAACGGGTTAGTACCTTATACTCTCGCAATTCTACTTCTTTCTTTTTGTGTTTATGTTATGTGCACTAGTGCTACTTGGATTTCCCTGAGTTAATTTCGATATTTTACAACTTCGTACACATTTCTACTTGCTTAATACTACTCTATAGTTCCAATAGCTTCAATTCTATTCAGGTCATGATTGTAACTCATATGTGGCTAGCTAAGTTGATTCATGATGCATGTTTGATTCGTAACTAAAAATTAATTAATGCTTGTTGCACCACTTTTTGATTTCTTGTACTAAAACCCTTAGGAGACTATGTCCTTGCTCATAGTTACTCTCTTCCTGTTGAATCCTTATAAATAACTTGTTGTTTTACTGCAAATCATGTGACAAAACTATCTAAATGCTTAGCCTAATATGTTTTTTTTCTACTGTTAGTCTTAATACATGACCATTATAAGTGTCCAACCTAATTGATTGCTCATCTTCATGTTAAGTTTAACTTATTACTTAAGGTTTGTTTCTTATCATGAATCCATGACTTAGATTCTCTTAGGGAATTAATGCATGCCCAGAACTTATTTGAATGTGTGTTTGCTAAGACTTTAATGTACACCTTGTTACCTCGCTGAAATCACCCTGTGATTATATGGATTCCCTATGCCAATATTGTTACAATTCCCAGGCAGACTTGTTTCTTTGCTTTGATGTTGTGTGCTCACTGACTACTTAAGACTCCTAGGGTGAATTCCAATATATGTTTAGCATATTCTCCCTATTTCAACTAGAATAAGTCTTAGCCTTTTTCATGTAAAGTATATTTGCCTTACTAATCTAAAGATTATCTTATTCTCGTTTGTCATGGATGCTTACCTGTCCATTTCACATGTTAAATTCTACGACTTAGTTGTGATCAATAGGCTCTCTTGTCAAAGTTTATCTTGTGAGACTGTTTCCCCTTTGTTTGTGCTGATTATGACTTTTGGACACCATGTCAAGAATCATACGTCTAGAGTCCTACTGAGATTAGTTTGGAATCATGCCTACCTTGAATTTCTGCTTTGCTGTCCAATAATGTTTTAACATGTCGTTGAGAGAATGTTTCTATCTACGCCATATGTGTTTGTAAGGAGTTTTTTGTAGCCTTATTTTTATTCCTTGGTCTGGAAACCTCTATTCTCTGTCAGTTATAGTTTAAGGGATAAAGTCTGTACGTCTTAAAGTTTGTTTAGCTGGCCTAGTACTTAGTTTGTCATTTGTGTCCTTATGTCTCTTTAAGTATTCCATGGGAAAGAAAGGGAGCGGTCTTATGGTTTGGACCTAGCTGTTGGGCTAGTTGGATACTCAGAACTGAAGCATGTTAATAACCACCTAGAGTGTGGGTCTGTTCATCACCTAAGGCTCCACAATTAGTTTAAGGCCCAGAAGCCGCCAGTGGGTATTCTGTATTTACGTTGGTCCTGTGGTGCTTCTAGTTGGGATTGTGATCATTATTTTGAGCTTGTAATTATTTTAATCTAGGCCTGTAATAATTTGTAAACAAATAGTTGGGGTGTTAATGAAATTGGGGGGGAATGGGTATCTTACAATGCTCGCATAAACGGGTAGAGAGCATGCCTATAGGATTTACCTGCTTTATTTGCTACCTTGTTCGACATGCTTTATTTTTGTACATACATAGAAACCATGCCTATAGGAAATCACACACTTCACTTAACTTGTCTAATACTTGTACACAATGCAAGGCATGTTAGTTTGAGTAAGTGTTGTACCTGTTTCCATGTCTATTTATGTGCACCATTAGACAAAATGTCTATAGGAACCAATAGCCAATAACTACTTGTTTAGTTATTAGACATCATGCCTATAGTATGGAATATACAAGCTTCGATTACACTCATCTAGATACCATGACTATAGGGTTAACTGATCAATCACCCTCTTCTGCTATTTTGATTGTAGTGTCCCACTTAGATGACATGCCTATAGGGATAAGACCTATAAAATCAAGTCCAATTGTCAGACGTTAGAAATATTGCATATAGGATACTCTCACTCGCCTAGAAGTAATGTTTATGAACATAACGCTATCAATACTGGGTTATCGAGTTGTTTCACTGCCTAACTGCGCAATACATAGATATCATGCCTATAAGGTTAGTAATACCTATGCTCTGCAAATTCAGAAATTACAACGTTGTTTGCAAAGTTTGGAAATCAGCATCACCTAGAAATTATACCTGTATGACTTAACGACCAGTTCTGCCTGCGTGCATTCCTTTCTTATGTGTGGAGGTGAACATAAGTCATTTGTTGTCATTATGTGAAGTCCTATATGTTTTTAATGCGGGATTAGTTTTATCATTTCGAGCAACCTAGGTAAAGTCTAGAACCACCCAAATAGAGGTCCAAAGTCTCCTGGACCGCAGGTCTTGGATGGCTAGTGCATGCATAGGGTACATTTTAGAATTGAATTAGAGCGCCTTTAAGTAACAACTTCAATATAGTAATTAGGTAGCAGGAGATGATAGTCTGTGCCCGCTGAATAATATGAGCAATCCCCTACCTTAAGGGAGTTGCGAAGTATTATTTATCTTGCACGGGGTGATATTTTAGGCTAAAAAACTAAGACCCCCCCTTTCTTTATATACTTGTTATTTATGCGCAGTGACCTAACATAACCAATGTAGTTGTATCCTTGTAATCATTAAAGATTTGTATCGATTCTCATGTGTTAAGATAAGACTCTTCGACATTTTTATTTCCCTTTGTTTATTCGATCAGCTAGCCTATTCACATAATCCACGTAGTTTAAGGTTTGGCCTGGAACCATAGTTGTGGACCTAGAAGAGTGACTAACACCTTCTCTTTGAGGTAGCCCTTACCCGATCTTTGGTGACACGGACTAGTGAAATTATTTGCAAATGGGTGCCCTAACTCTCCTTAAAATCTTTTGGTGGCGACTCTTTTCTTTTAATACCTCCTTAAACGAGTTGTCACATGTCAAAGACCGCTTTCGCGGGATATCGGGGCGGGACAATAGTATCACTTTCTTATTAGTGTCTTCACCAACGATCTTTCTCCTACCCCCGACATCATTGTTATAATGCCCCTCATGTACTTCTCTCATCACATATTCCATTTGTGATGGTCCAAGTCATCGTGCTAAAGTTCCACCAAAAGTTTTGTGATATAAGTCCTCACGAATTAAGCGATATTGAGAATCTTTCAACCGTAACAATCGGGATTTTTATTTATCCTCAGGAAATACCATACTGCAAAATTTTCAAAAATTTGTTTCTCCATTCCCAAGTTAAATTATTGAAATTTACCTGACTGTTGGTTTGTTCGAGGGATGAATGAAATAGATATAGCACAACAACATTTTCTAGATTTGCCAATGTGTCTACTACTGTATTTTCCTCCTTAGGTATTTGTACAACTTTCCATGGTTGGAACTGCCTAAGAACACGTAACTTTTTGAGATACTACTGGATTCATGTCTATCTTTCCACGTAAGTCCTCTGCATTTGATTCACTTCTAGGTGCAAGTCACTTTTGATCACAATTTGTTCAATACCGAGCTCATGTGCATGTTTCAGACCTGCAATCACAGCTTCATACTCTACTTCATTGTTAGTAATTGGGTAACAGTTTACCGCATGTCTTATTATTTCTCCCGAGGGTGGGATCAAAACAATCCCCAAACTTTCTCCTTTAATATTTCAAGAACCATCAGTAAATAAGGTCTAAGTCTCTAGATTAACTCCGGTAAATATTCGTAGCTCTTTTTCTGCTTCTGGAACTAAGCTTGAGATAAAATTTACTACGAAATCTTCTAACATCAAAGATTTTATAGAAGTTCTAAACATATAATATCATATTCACTGATTTCTATAGCCCACTTAGCTAATCTTCCTGATAATTCTTAATGGAAAAGCAGTTATAACATAAATAGGATGACATTGAAAGTAAGGTCGTAACTTCCTTGATCTCATAATTAAAGCTAAAGCAAGTTTCTCTAGGTGAGGATACCGTGTCTCAGCATATAGTAAAGACTTACTAAAATAATATATCGGAGATTGTTTACCTTTATCTTCACGTACCAATACCGCGCTTACTGATACTTTTGCTATAACAAGGTAGATGAGAAACCTTTCTCCGTCTTTTTGTTTTTCTAAGAGAGGTGGATTTTATAGATACACCGTTAAGTCCTTCAGAGCTTGTTGACACTCGTCAGTCCATTCAAATTGATTTTACTTTTTCAATACTGAAAAGAACCTAAAGCATTTTTCTGATGACTTAGATATAAACCTTCCTAGAGCTGCTATTCTACCTGTTAATCTCCATATTTCTTTCTTTATCATTAATGCATATGGTATTTCCTCAATAGCTTTGATCTATGCGGGATCTACTTCAATACCCTTGTTAGAAACAAGAAAACCTAAAACTTTACCTGAAGATACGCCAAAGGCGCATTTTTCTGGATTCAACTTCATGCTGTACTTGAGAAGAATTTCAAAAGTCTCAGCCAAATGTTGAAAATGATCCCCTGCCTATGCTGACTTGACCAACATATCGTCTATGTAAACCTCCATACTCTTTCCCATGTGTTCTTCAAATATTTTGGTCACCAATATTTGATATATAGTTCCAGCATCTTTCAAACCATATGGCATGAATTTGTAGCAATAGGTCCCACTGTCTATGATAAACAAGGTTTTTTCCTCATCTAAAGGGTCCATTATTATCTTAATTTAACCAAAATAAGCATATAAAAAGCATAAAAGCTCGTTACCTGTAGTAGAATCAGTTAAGTGGCCTATATGAGGTAAAGGAAATGAATCTTTAGGACAAGCCTTATTTAAATCAATATAATCAACACAGACTCACCATTTTCCATTATTTTTGGAACCACAACAGTATCAACTAGCCAATCAGGGTACTTTACCTCTCGTATTGAATCAATTTTCAGAAGCTTTTGTACCTCATCCTGGATCACTTGATTTTTGAAGGCCCCTTGATTCCTTTTCTTTTGTTTGAAAAGTGGGTGTAACGGATCCTCAGTTATCTTATGATTCATCACCTCTGGTGGTATACCTACCATATATGAATGCGACCAAGAAAAGCAATCTACATTAGTACGTAAAAGTTCAATTAACTTACCTTTAATTTCTGGGCTCAAATTTTCTCTGATGCAAACTTTTCTATCTGGCCAGTGGAAAAATAATACCATAGCTTTGAGCTTCTCTGTGGTTGTTTTAATGTCTAGTTTTCCTCTTGCTCTTGTATCACGTCAGGTCTTGAATCAACATCAGTGTGACCTCGTATGTTTTTTTTAGTTCAGGTATGGAAAGAAGCGTCCCCAACTGAATTCTTAATTGCTATTTTGCATCTGCATAATTGGCTATTTTATTTGCAATCACCACTGAATTAATGCTTCGTGAAGCCTGTTGATCACCCGGGATTTGTCTGATTCCCCATTGTGAAGGGAATTTGACAACTTGATGCAACGTGGTCGGGACGACATCATAATCATGAATCCATGACCTTCCCAAGATTATATTATAGGCCATGTCCGTGTCTATTACCTGAAACTTTGTATCTTTGATGACTCCTTCTACAAATGTAGCCAGTAAAACTTCCCCTTTTGTAATTACACTTGAATGATCAAATCAAAAAAAAGACTGTGCCTTTGGTATGACCTTATAATTAACTTGTACTTCATTTACCACCCTCAGTAAAATGATATTCACTGAGCTACATGGGTCAATCAAAACTCATTTTACATTAATATCATGTACACATAAAGTTATTACTAGTTCATCGTTGTGAGGAATCATCAAGTCATCTGTATCTTCATCATCAAACATTATATTGTCATCATCCAAGACTTGACAAACTCGTTTCCTGTGAGTGACAATAATTTTGATGTCTTTTTTGCAGTTGTATATGTTACCCTATTGATGTTATCTCCTCTGATTTTGACGTTGACTATTCTCTTTGGTGATGGAGGCTTTGCGTGTTCTTGCCTATTTTTCATATATGATTGTCTACTTTCTCACTGAACAGATTAGTAAGATAACCTTGTTTAATAGATGTTCGACCTCCCCTTGTAAAACCCTACAGTCTGTCATTTTGTGGTCACGATCATTGTGAAACTCGCACCAGAAATATGGATTTCTTTTGTTTGGATCTGATCTGATCTCTATAGACCATCACCCTTTATCTCCCATTCCTCGTAGAATCGCCACCAATTCAGAGGCGCTAACGTTAAAATTATAATCTCCTATTCTCGCATGAGTACTGGAATCGTTGCTTCGGGAATCTCGCTCCTTTTTGAATCTGGAAGCAGAACTCGCCTCTTTTTGCCTTGATCTTAAATCAAATCGTGCATTCTCTTATTTAGGTCAGGAGTCTTGCCCCACGTTTTCCATGTAAGGTTTGTACCTATTTTTACTAAACCTTCTCTCTGATTCTGAGCGTTTTGAACATGTTCTTCCATCACCCCTTGGTTGTGTAACCGTATCTTCTTCTATCGAAAACTTCGTGTTGTATTGGTTGTATACATCATTCCAAGTTGTTGTAGGAAACTCCCATAAAGTTTAATTCAACCTCTTCAACACTTCTGAACTTTCCTCCTTCAAGTTGCTTGTAAATTCCATAGCTGCCCAGTTATTAGGTACTCACGGCAGCATCATTCTCTCACGTTGGGATCTATCTACAAATTCTCTGAGCAATTTTGTACTTCCTTGTTTAACTTTGAAGACATCCTCCATCCTTTTTTCAACTTTCTGAGCCCCCAAATGTGCCTTTATAAATATATCTGCAAGCGTAGCAAAAAAATCAATGGAGTTTTCAAGTAAGAGTGAGTAATATTTCAATGCCCCTTTTATGAGAGTTTTTCCAAATTTCTTAACCAAAACCAATCTCCTGCTTGGTTAAATCGTTTCTCTTCACACCTATAGTGAATTCAGTAATATGGTCCGGTGGGTCAGATGTCCCGTCATATTTAGAAATATCATGCATTTGAAACTTTTCTGGGAATTGGCAAAGGTGTTGCACTTCTCTTCTAGGGTGTTATACAAAATCAATGTTAATTAAAAAGAGTAACAAGGACATCGAAATTTTTATGTGAAAAGCTATTATGAATAAAGAAAAACCACGGCCTGAAGAAGTATTGATTTCACTATATTAAGGATTTTTACACTGATATGCACCTATTTATAGTGCTAAAATCACTTCATTGATTTCATTAAAGACTATTGTTAATGGCAAAAGTCAAATGCCATATTATGAAACCAAAAAATGATTTGTCATACAAATCTTATTTACTATTAACTTACTTGGCTTGACATTTCAAACTAAAGGAAGTCATCTTCCTTTCATATGGGCGTGGGTTGGATCGTCAAACCTTTCCCTCCACTCTCACGTTCTAAAAGGAGGTATCTTTAGTTTCTCACTTAGAGCTCATGCCGGCAAGTTGTTCGCAGTTTATATAGTAAAACTTGTCTCTCAGTATTACCTTGGTCAACATATCTGCCAGAATTTCAATGTCACATCTATATGCTTTGTTCCTGCATGATACATGAAGTTCTTGCTCAAGTCTATTTCACTTGGACTGCACAAGAGACAACAACTCCTTTTGATACAATTCAAGTTCTTGAAGAAACCACTTGAACCGTACCGTTTGCTTGCCAGCTTTTGTAGTTGTAATATACTTTGTTTTAGTTGTTGAAAGTGAAACGCATTTATGCAATTTAGACTACTATTATATAGCTCCCCCTAACAATTTAAATAGATATCTAATAGTAGATTTTCTATTAATTATCAAGATCACCAGCCATATCAGGAACTGAATAGCCTTTCAAGACTGGATCTGATCTCCTAAAACACAAGCATTCATCCGAGCTTCTTTTAGATACCTGAATATACATCGACTTTATAGCTTCTCAATGCTCTTTCTCAGGATTATGAATAAACATGCTATAATACCGACATCATAAGAAATATTAGGTATGGCACATACCATTACATACATCAAACACCCAAAGGCAGAGGAATATGGAACTTTAGCCAAGCTTTATTTATCTTCCTATGTTGTAGGACATATTATTTTGCTCAAATTCATAACCAGGAATAAGCGTGGTATATGGTTTAGTATTCATCATGTTGAGGTATTTAAGCACACGTTCAATATACTTCTTTTATGACAACAACAACCTTCTATTTGTCCTATCTCGGACAACCCTATTTTTAAAATTTATCGTGCCAAACACAAGTCTTTCATTTCAAATGACTTGGATAAATATTTCTTCAACTTAGTAATCAACTTATTATCTTATCCTACAATCAACATGGCATCCACGTTTAACAACAAGATGATAAAGTTATTGTCAGAAAATTTCTTATAGTATACACATGGATATGAAAAAGTCTTTGCATACGTTTACTTGTTCATGAATGAGTCAAACTTCTTGTACCAGTGTCTTGGCTCTTGTTTCAGCATATAAAGACTCTTTTTCAATTTGCACATCGTATGTTTCTTCAATTTTACTTCAAAACCTTTTAGTTGCTTGATAGTAGGCTATAAATTATGTAGTTGAGCCACTATTTTCACTCTAACTTGGTTGTACTTTATTGATGTTTGAGTGCTAAATTATAATAAATTTCTCTAATTGAGAACTTTATGCTTTGCAGGAGCAATTACAGGCTATGTAGACGTCAAAGAGCGTTTTGGAGCTAATATGGAGCATTGAAGGCCAATTAAAAGCTTAAGAAATAAATTGGGAACCCATTTGATGATCAAAGAAGGTTAGAGCGCCTAAAAAGAAGAATAAAGAAGACTGCAAAAATTGTTCCAGGTGCGCCGCGCACTGGGCTGCGCATACTGGCCAAAGTGCACGATTGATGCGCGGTCAATGCGCGGACGCACACGTGTTTCCGAGAAAAATAGTCCAAGGCTAATTTTGTAATTTCAAAGGCGACCAAACTTGACCTATATGAAGCCATGTTCGCCTAAAAAGAGGGTATCTCTGTTTTTAGAAGAACTTTGGAGGCAAGAACACAAGAAGCAAGACGGAGAATTCTTCTACGAGTTTTTCACCTTTTTCTTCTTATTTTTATTGTTGGTTATGACTTTATATATTGTAATCTTGCATAGTAGTATGAGTAGCTAAACTCGCCATCTAGGATTGATGGAAGCATTTGTTGGATGAAGTCTTGATTGCGTTTTGGTATAATTGAGCCGTTATTACTCTATAATTGTTCAACTATGTGTTTCTTGTGATTAATTGAAGGGACCTTGATCAATCGTGTCTAGTTATATAGTGTTTCTTGAGAAAGAAAACTTGATTAGATTTTTGTTGAATAACGCCACTTTCAAGTAAGTTAAGAGATTAATTACTTGAATTTAAAAGCAGAATTAGAGAACGAAACTTTGGTGTGATATTTATGAGTTGTATAAATTGTCAACTAGAGTAGTTCGAGAGAATTCTTCTAGTAAATTATCGTACTTGATCGAGAGATAAGTATGGTAAACAAGAACTCATCATCTTTAGAGAGTGTTACAGCGAGATTATAGCTAACGTGTCAGGAATTAATTCGAAAATTGGGGAAATCAATAACCCTAGATACTTTTATCCTTAAATTCAACTTCATTCTTGCTCATTGATAGTTTTTATTGTCATTTTTCCTGAGTTTTATAGTTTCTGTTAATTCTCAAATAAAATCTTAAACTCTGAAAATTTTCTAAGCTTATCATTAGCGATACTAAAAGTTGTAGCAAATAGGTTAGTTACTTGTGAGAGTCGAATCTGGACTATTGAACCGGATTATTTTTGCAGCGACCTCTTAGTCCTTTTTATAAGGTATAGTTGGGCGTGATCAGATTTTGGCGTCGTTGCCAGGGAACTAACGGCGTTATTTATTAAAAGTTTGAAGAATTTCTAGGATTTTTAGTTTAGATCAATTTTCTGTGGTGTTAAAAATATTTCCATTGAAATTCTCACGTTTGAACTATTCTGTGACTTAGGTGCATGCTCAGATGCTCCTTGAGAACTGATGAAATTTTTGAAGGACTCTCAGATCCCGAGAAAGCATCCAGGACATTGAATCGGGATAACAAGAAGGGAAAACAACTAAAACAAAATGAACAACTCGAAATTGAAATGGATGATGTTGAGAATGTCAACAGGAACAATAGGAATGATCAAGTAGACCCAAACATCGGAGTGGTAGCACCTCTTGTGCCGGAAGCTGCTCTTTATGATTGGGAGCAACCAACTGCTAATAACCTGACCACTCCAATTGTAGTCCCTCCGATACAAGTAGAGACGTTTCAGATTACCAACAACATGCTGCACTTGCTGCAGAATAAAGGGTTGTTCTCTGGGTCGTACATCGAAGACCCACAACAACATCTGAAAAATTTTCTATCAATTTGTGTCACTCAAAGATAACCGAATGTGATTCCTGAAGCAATCACATTATTACTGTTCCCCATCTCAGTGACTGGGAAGGCTCAAACTTGGAGGAATTCGCTCACAATAAACTCCATTGCTACTTGGGAGGAACTAGTCAACTAGTTCTTAAACAAGTTCTATCCACCCAACAAAACTGCGAGGAAAATTGATGAGATATTGCAATTCAGGCAGAAACCGACTGAAACTGTATAGGAAACATGGGAGAGGTTTAAGGGTATGCCGGTGAAGTGTCCACAACATGGCATCCCGGATCAGATGCTAGAACAGATATTCTATATGGGTTTGGCTGACAGTCTGAAGGCCAAATGTAGATGCTTCAACCGGGGTTGCATTCTTGAGCAAAACATTCACAGAGTGTAAGATTCTTCTTGACAAGATGGCTCAAAATTCAGGCTGGATGACGAGAGATACAACACTCACTCCAATAGTGCATTCTGTTGCTTTTGACCCAAACAATACAAATGCAAAAAATATAGCCACTCTTATGACCCACATGAGCTTGTTGACAAAGAAAATTGATAAAATGGGTACAAAATAGGTGCACATTGTTGATACAACAAATGGAGGCCTATGCACTCCCTGTATAAATCAGCCATATGTTCGCTCGTGGAGTGGAGAGAATAATACCAGGTCTTCCTAGAAGACATGAATTACGTTAATAATTTTGGGGGTCAGAGGAAAGGTGGACAGCAATGGGGGCCTCAAAATCAGCAGTACAGACCAACCCAGCAACAATACAATACCATTCTAAGGGGAGCACGACCACAAGGCCAAGTCATGCCTTATCAAAGGCAGCATGGCTACAATCAGCAGAACCAACAACAGTTGGATTACTAACCACCTCATCAATAGCAGGTGACCAGACAGGATGACAGTAATATGATAGAAATTAAGGGCATGCTGCAACAACTCATTGGCACAAACGGAAAGATGCAAGAAATGTTAGTCGCGCATGATTCGGCTATTAAAGGAATTGAAACTCTATTAGGCTAGTTATGGCCTTGAACAATCGCCCACAATGAAAGTTGCCTGCAGACACAAACATCAATCCAAAGGAGCAGAACCCAAATCAGTTAATGGCAGTGAGTCTCAGGAATGGAAGAGATTTAGACAGAGAGCAAGAAGTTGATCGATCTAGTAGACACGCAGTGCTAATTACTCCAGTGACATTAGAGACCAACGAGTCAACGAAGCTCAAAGAGGTTGTAATTGAATAGGCACAAGCTGACAAAGGCAAGTTGAATGAAATTGAACAACTCCTAAAATAGGTGGTGGAAAAGACTCTTAATAAAGAAAAGACACCAAGCAGTGGGAAGAAGCTAACTCCTGAACCATTCGCTCAAAGGTTGGCAAAGAAAAAAAAAGATGATCAATACAGGAAATTCATGGAAATGCTCAGACAAATTCAAATTAATATTCCGCTTATGGATGCTTTGAGGGAAATACCAGGATATGCGAAAATGATGAAGGATTTGATGTCTCGAAAATTTTACTTCCAAGACCTATAACTCTAACTCAAACTTATAGTGCGGTAATGACAAGACCTATGGCTCAAAAATTGTCTGATCCCGGTAGTTTCACTATCCCATGCACAATTGGAAGTTATGCTTTTGCTAAAAAAGCATTGTGTGACTTAGGATCCAGTATCAACTTGATGCCTTTGGAAATCTATACAAAATTAGGCATTGGCAGAGCTAGACCGACCTCAATGTTATTGCAACGAGCTGATCGCACAGTCAAAAGGCCAACATGAATTCTGGATGATGTGCTCGTCCAAGTGGGGAAGTTTGTATTTCCTACCGACTTTGTTATTCTTGACTGTCAAGTTGACGAAGAAATACCAATAATTTTGGGGAGGCCGTTCTTAGCTACTGGGAGAGCATTGATCGATTGTGAGACTAGAGAGTTAAAAATAAGGTTGAATAATGAAGAAATAATATTCAATGTTCAACAATCGATGAGGAGGCCAAGAGAATTTGCAAATTGTTCGCTAGTGGAGGCGGTGGATGTAATACTACAAAAAGAGGATGAGACCCTTAATGTCAGAGATCCGTTAGAAGCTTGCATGATGAATTTGGAAGATCTGGATGGTGAAGAGTTGGCAGAGTGGGTCATGGCTCTCTAAGATCAAGGGTTCTGGAAAAGGGAACCCCAGTTCGATCCACTACACTTAGAAGAAAGAGAAACACCACCCGTGAAGCCAACAATAGAGGAGCCACCACAATTGGACCTGAAACCGCTTCCATCTCACCTCAGGTACGCTTTCTTAGGGGCTAACTCTACTTTACATGTTTTCATCTCATCCGATTTGTTAGTTGTGCAGGTAGAACAACTTCTACAGGTGTTACAGGAATGTAAGACTGTTATTGGTTAGACCATGGAATATATAAAGGTTATCAGCCCGGCCTTTTGCATGCATAATATTCTCTTGGAAGAGGGGCACAAACCTTCCAGAGAACATCAAAGAAGGATGAACCCGAACATGAAATAAGTGGTGAAGAAAGAAGTGATCAAGTGGTTAGATACGGGTATCATCTTCCCCATCTCTGACAGTAATTGGGTCAACCCAGTTTAGTGTGTGCCAAAGAAGGGTTGAATGACGATCGTGCAAAATGAGAATAACGAGTTGATCTCGACTCGTAACGTCACGGGTGGGTGAATTTGCATGGATTATAGAAAACTGAACATAGCCACCCAGAAAGATCATTTCCCCTTGCCATTCATTGGCCAAATGTTGGATAGGTTGGATGGGAGGTCTCACTTCTACTTTTTGGATGGATATTCGGGATACAATTAGATCTTAATAGACCATGAATATAGAGAGAAGACATCCTTTACTTGTCTGTATGGCATCTTTGCCTTTCGGAGAATGCCGTTTGGCCTATGCAATGCACCGGCTACATTTCAGGTGTGTATGTTAGACATTTTCACTAATATAGTTGTAGATATTATGGAAGTCTTTATGGATGATTTCTCAGTGGTGGGGGATTCATTCGAAGACTGTCTTCACAATTTAAGAAGAGTGTTAAAAAGGTGTGTGGAGAAAAATTTAGTGCTGAACTGGGAGAAGTGTCATTTTATGGTACAAGAAGGTATAGTGTTGGGGCATCGAGTGTCCAGTAAAGGTATTGAGGTTGACCATGCTATGGTTGACGTGATTGAGAAGTTTCCACCGCCCACTTCGGTCAAGGCAGTGAGAAGTTTCCTTGGGCATGCCGGGTTCTAATGGGGATTTATAAAAGATTTCTCTAAAATTGCTAACCCTTTATGTAAAATCCTTGAAAAGGATCATCCTTTTGTGTTCTCTGATGATTGAAATTTAGCATTTGAGGAGCTAAAGAAGAGACTGGTGACTGCACCAATCATCGTTGCACCCAACTGGGAGCAACCGTTCGAGCTCATGTGTGATGCGAGTGACTGTGCTATAGGAGCAGTATGGGGCAGCGAAAGGAAAATCTGGTGCACCTAATTTACTATGCAAGCAGAGCGCTAAGCAGTGCACAACTCAATTATACCGTGACTATGAAAGAGATGTTGGTTGTGGTGTTTGCATCTGACAAATTCAGGTCTTATTTGATTGGTTCAAAAGTGATTGTTTATACTGATCATGCAGCACTTAGGTACTTGATAGCAAAGAAGGATTCAAAGTCACGCTTGATCTGTTGGGTTCTTTTGCTACAAGAATTCGAATTGGAGATCCGCGATAGGAAAGGGACAAAGAACCAAGTGGCAGACCACCTTTCAAGGTTGGAGGGAGCTGAAAAGACAGTAGAGGTTGAAGATATAAGTGAGACATTCCTGGATGAAAAGTTACTACCAGTAGCAATGGAGGAGACGCCATGGTTTGATGATATTTCTAATTATTTGGCAAGCGGTATTGTACCCTATGAACTCTTTTCGATTCAAAAGAAAAAGTTCTTTCGTGATTTTCGTTCTTATTACTAGGATGGACCTTTACTTTTTAAAATATGTGTAGATAACATGATCCGGAGGTGTATCCTCGAGAAATATCAATCTTCTGTTTTGTAGGCTTGCCATGCTTCACCATATGGTGGGCACTTTGGAGAAATTCGGACAGCGATGAAGGTGTTGGAGTCAGGTTTGTATTGGCCGACTTTATTCAAGGATTCCCATGCTTGGGTGAAAATTTGTGATGAGTGCCAAATGACAGGCAACATATCTCGTTGTCACGAGATGTCGATGACTACTATTCAAGAGGTGGAAGTATTTTACATGTGGAGGATTGATTATATGGGACCATTTGTCAGCTCGTATAGTAACAAGTACATATTGGTAGCAGTTGACTATGTCTCCAAATGGGTTGAAGTTGTGGCCTTTCCAACAAATGATGCCAAAGAAGTGACAGGCTTTCTAAAAAAAATATTTTCACACGTTTTGGCAGTCCGAGAACTATAATCAATGTTGGTGGAACCCATTTTTGCAATAAAGCGTTCGCAAGGCTGTTAGAAAAGTATGGAGTTCTCCACAAGGTTGCCACACCTTACCACCCACAAATGAGCTGGCAAGTGGACGTGTCCAACAGGGAAATTAAAAGTGTCCTGACTAAAACAGTGGATGCGACAAGGACTGATTGGGAAAAGAAGTTGGATGATGCATTATGGGCGTACCGCATAGCATTTAAAACCCCAATTTATATGTCTCCATACAAGTTGGTGCTTGGAAAATCATGCCATCTTCTGGTGGATCTTGAGCATAAATCCCTATGGGCACTGCGGCAGTTGAATTTGGATATGGAAACCGCAAGCACAAGTAGAGTTACAGAGCTATATGAACTTGAGAAATTCCAGTTCCATGCATTCGAGAATTCAAGGTTGTTCAAAAGAAAGGATGAAGATGATGCATGATAATCACATTCTAGATCGGAACTTCAAACCCGGAGATCTAGTGTTGTTACACAACTCGAGATTAAGATTGTTTCCGGGTAAGCTGAAATCAAGATGGTCAGGACCATTTAGAGTTGTGCAAGTGTTCCCAAGTAGAGCAGTAGAAATTGAGTACGAAGATGGAACAAATAGGTTTAAAGTGAATGTCGAAAGGTTGAAACAGTACCTTGGAATGGTTGAAGAAAAAAGGGAGAAAGTTGTGATCCTTGGAAGAGCCTCAATATGTGAGCGAAGTGCAATCATGAAAGCATGCTTCGTGCCGCGACGTTAAATCAGGCGCTTCCTAGGAGGCAACCCATGGTTTTTTGTAATTCATCGTGCCGCGACGTTAAATCAGGCGCTTCTTGGGAGGCAACTCAATATATTTTCTTTCATTGTTCTTATTTTTCGTATTTGATTTTCAACTGTAAAAGTATTGACAGGTCTATTAATGACATGGATGAAATTGTGCGCGCCGGAAGGACTCGGGGTGAAGAAGTCAATCCAGAAAAAGGTTAAAGGTGTCTCAAAAAGGGAGAATTTTGGAAGGACAATGTACGCGGCCACACACCAACCGCGCATAGGCCGCGTATTTTCAGACCCCCTATGGCACACATGCGCGGCCGCGCACTGACCGCGCATTTTTGACCTCCACTACCTCATGTGCGCGGTCGGTGGGCGCTGCTTTGTAAGTTATTTCATTACTTTAATTTTAATATTTTTATTTTTTTTCCCTTTCTTTTCTTTTCTTTAGTTTTTATTTGTTTTTTTCCTTACTAATAACCGACCCCTCCCCCTTCCTCCCCTAAATCTAAAACAAAAAAAATCTCATCTCTAAACACACACACATACACGCCCAAACCCTCCCCTCTCCCAAAATTTCAAAAGCAAAGCCTACCTCCCTTTCCTCTTCTCCCTTACTCAATCACTTCCATCTCTATTCCTTACAAGCTCCTTCAGGTAAGTTCCATGGATTCTATTTTTCTTTTTCTTCAGTTTTTTTCCCTTTCTTCTTCTCTTTTAATTGTAAGGTAGTAGAAGTCATTGTTGTTCTTTTCTGTGCTTTGTATTACTAGTATACTTGTTGGTATGTGAGGATAGTGGAATTTCATCTTGTTGGTTTGGATTAGACATTGGTATGTTTGTGGTGGAATTGAGGTTATAATTGGGTGTTTGGGGAATTTGGGGTGAATTTGCACATCAAGTGTTTGTTTAAATGCCACAGTGAGTTCGTGAATGTAATTTGTGACCAATTGTGCGGGTGAAGTCTGAGTAACCGCTATTGGTTCACACATACCGCCTTTTACTGATAGTGGTATTCATTTTGTAGGTACTATGACGCTCTCAAAGAAAAGACGAACCACAAGTGCCTCTTCTAGTGGTCATGCAGGCTCGTCCCGGGCATGGGCCTCGACCAATGCGCCTCAGTTTGATAGCACAAGGTTTGTATTAAGCTCAGCCCAGCAACATTTTAGTCATAAGGCTCCTAAGAAACCCATACCGGAACAGTGTATTAATAAGGGGTCCCTCCAGATTGATTGCCCCAATATGTATCAGGAGTTGGTTCGGCGCGGACTAGGTATTTTCTTTGAAGAACCTGAGGAGGCCAACCTGATGGTTGTATGGGAGTTCTACACGAACTGCTCTGAATATGAGGACCATGTCTGCATTGTGCGACCAAATAGTGTTGATGCATTAATCGACGACATTAGGAGGGCGTACCGGTTTCCAGTATTTGGTGGGGCGGAAGACTATTATGATACGTATAGGAGTGAACCAACCTCCTGGAACTTGTTTTTCAGAACAATATGTATGTCAAACAATGACATAGTGTGGGTTACGCTGAGGCAGAAGTTTCACTCGGCCTCACTCACCTTTGAAGGGAAGTTTTGGTTATATATCACTAATAGCCGCCTGCTGCCTTCATCAAACACCACTAAGGTGAACAGCCCCCGAGCTGCACTGATCTGGTGCTTTATCAATGGCCATGATTTTGATATGGCTAAGATTATTCACGACGAGATGTTCATTCGTTGTCCAGTGCATAGGTATGGGTTCTTCTTCCCTTCACTAGTCACTAGATTATGCCGGGCAGCATGGGTGCCGGAGAATAGGAATGTGGATGGAAAAGTAAAAAAAGAACCAAAGTTCCGGGCAGATAAAGTGACCATTGGGAAGGATCATGTGGTACCTGGCAGAGCTAATAGTGATGAGTCTGATGCGCCAGAGGAGGGAGATGAAGGGCAGGCTGAGGTTGCGGTGGAGTAACCCCCACACGAGCAAGTTGCGGAGGCTGAGGGAACATCTGTGGTCAGACGGAATACGCGGATGAAGGCCTTAAAGAATGAAATGGCAGGGTTGCGTACTTTTTTCACAGAATTGGGGGCTTGAGTTGATGCGCTGGTGACCCAAAATGAAAAATCTGAGAAGAAGATCATGGCATGGTTTCGTGCGCTGGACAAGGCTTGCCATCTCGACCCCGGCACTGTCTCTGACCAGGATTCATGTACCAAGGGAGTTTCCTTTACCTCGCATTTTTTTATTTTTGTGGCATGGGGACATGCCTCCATTTTAAGTGTGGGGTGGGGGATATTTTGTATGTATGTTGTATATATAGAGTTATGTAGAGTAGTGTAGTTTCGTTAGTTAATTGAATATTAAAAAAAATATTCAAAAGTTTGATTTTTCCCGATGATGGATATCATTCGACAGGTTTCTTGAGGGATCAAAGTCCAAGAAAAAAAATACAAAAAGATTTTCTTTTGTTAGGAGTGTATCAATTCCCCCTTGGTTTTTCTTTGGGCCACGGATCTTTTTCAAGGGTTTTGTTTGAACCGGGTGTAGTTAGTTTTTATTTTTTTAAGGTTAGGAACCCGTGAGCTATGGGCTGAAATGGAAATAGGATCTCTTAACTTCGTTATGCCTTGAATATAGCAAGTACGTTAGTGTGACGCTTAGGATCAATTCTTGATTCTTGTAAAAGTGCCTTAAATTGTATGTTCTTAACTTGGCTTAAGTACCCTGACTAGAGTGTTTTGATGATCCAATCTGGAGTGAGTCATGTTCCATGTGTGTGTGAGTCTTTTTGTATTCTGTGCATTGCACTTGATGCCTAGAACTTACCACGTGTGTTTGCAAAGCGAAATAGTAGTTTTCTTTAGTCTTGGAAGTGATATAGGTGTTTCATCAACCCTAGATGACGAGTTTTTCACCTTCTTCTTCTTATTTCCATTGTTGGTTATGACTTTCTACATTGTAATCTTACATAGTAGTATGAGTAGCTAAACCCGTCATCTAGGGTTGATGAAACCTATTGTTGGATGAAGTCTTGATTACGTTTTGGTATAATTGAGCTGTTATTACTCTATAATTGTTCAACTATGTGTTTCTTGTGATTAATTGAAGGGCCCTAATTGATTAATCGTGTCTAGTTATCTAGTGTTGCTTGAGAAAGAACACTTGATTAGATTTTTGTTGAACAACGCCACTTTCGAGTAAGTTAAGACATTAATTACTTGAATTTAAAAGCGGGATTAGAGATAACGAAGCTTTGGTGTGATATTTATGAGTTGTATAAATTGTCAACTAGAGTAGTTCGAGAGAATACTTCTAGTAAATTATCGTACTTGATCGAGAGATAAGTACGGTAAACAAGAACTCATCATCTTTAAAGAGTGTTACGGCGAGATTATTGCTAACATGTCAGGAATTAATCCGACAATTGGGGAAATCAATAGCCCTAGATCCTTTTATCCTTGAATTCAACTTCATTCTTGCTCATTGATAGTTTTTATTGTCGTTTCTCCTGAGTTAAATAATTTATGTTAATTGTCAAATAAAATCTTGAACTCTGAAAATTGTCTGAGTTTATCATTAGCGATACTAAAAGTTGTAGCAAATAGATTAGTTCCCTGTGGGATTCGACTCCGGACTCTTGAACCAGATTATTTTTTTAGCGACCGCTTAATCCTTTTTATAAGGTATAGTTGGACGTGATCATTGTTCTGTACAATTCAATTGTTTATGGCCTAAAATACAAATTCAATTGCTTAGCCTATCAAAACAAGGATATACACCAAATTTAACCACAGTCACCTGCGCATTTATGATCACGACCTTATCACGAGAATTGGCAAATGCAAGGACGTCCACAAAATGCTACAATATATACCCCGATGGATACTCTTTTGTAATATTAAGCGTTTTAAGGGCATTTTGATATTTAAAATTAAAATAGGAGATGTGGGAAGAGATGGTAGTAAGAGCAAAATAACTGTGAATTAAGGGTCATATAGTGTTAATTTATCGAAGTTTAATTGCTATCAATTGTTGAAAGTTCTTAAAGATGAGACGATCTTTTATTGTTCAGATTTGAAATGAAAACTTAATTAACATTAAAACGAAACTTCGAGGCACAAAAAGAATTTCTCGTTAAAGCCTCATTTGGGTCAACCAAATCATATAATTGGAACCGAGCCACACGATACTCCATTTAAGAAATAAGGATAAATAAGAAAAGTAACGCAATAACAAACTTAATTATAGAATGAATACAAACTTTATTTGATCATAACAAAATTAACAAATACTTGAATAAAATATAGAATCACTGCATGAAGAAACCAACAAGGGAGAAAAGCAGAGAAGTTCCGATCAAAGCACCAGAAATAGGCAACGACAAACCAGCTCCAGCATCGGGTGATGGGGCCGGTGGCATTCCAACTTCCTGTGCCGAGGCTGCAATGGCAGCGACCATGACGACGAGCAGGAATGCCTTGACAATGTTAACTTGCGCCATATTTATAAACTGAAGAAAGAATAAGTACTGAAATTGCTTTCAGGAGCTGATGTTGAGTTCGAAATCGCAACTTGAGCACCTGGATTGAAGTTTAAGATAAGATGTCTTTGATATATATAGGTAATGAATGAGAAGTAAGTTTAAAGGAGACCAACTCAAATGCCGTGTAAATTGACCTGGTTAGATTACGGTGACCAAAAAAGATCATTGTTATATATAAGATGTGGTGCTAATAATAATTTGACCAGCTCATGTTCGGCGCCCGTAAGAATCTGCCACATGGTGTGATGCAGGAATGGTTGGCCTATCCATGTTATGGTAGGTAATATGTCAAAAACATTCAAATCTTG
>MDKI01259494.1:0-19338 GCA_005239505.1 Nicotiana paniculata
ACCACCGTGTCCCAATTATGTCCATTCCAGGTAATGCCTTTAATTGAAGTCGAGTACAGATACAAAGACTTTAAAAAACCGTATAATCCATAAAATTTAAATCCGGAATATGTTATGCAGGTACCCTATATGGTCCTCCAGCTGTTGACACCCTTAGCGGTGGTTCTTTGATGATTGGTGGCCCCGAGGAGGATGCCACGGAGGATGATGGGTTCTTGAGTTTGACTCAGGATGCAGATGATACGACAATAGATGACGAAGATGAAGATGAAGCAGCTTCATGGTTATTGCTGAATCCTCCTGTTAAGAACAACAACAAGAACATTAATAACAACAATAACAACCAAAATAACTATGGGATGTTGTTTGGTGGGGAAGTAGTGGATGAATACTTGGATCTTGCGGAGTATGGGGGGGATAGTCACTTTAATGATCAGTACAGTGTTAATCAGCAGCAACAATATTACTCTGTTCCTCAGAAGAATTACGGAGGAGATAGCGTGGTGCCAGTTCAGGACGGACATGGGAAATCTATGATTCTATACCACCAACAGCAGCAGCAGCAACAACAACAACAGCAGCACAATCACCACCTGAGTTTTCAGCTGGGAATGGAGTATGACAACTCTAACAAAGGATATGGTTACGCTGCTTCTATGAGTCACAGTGTAAGTTTTCCTTACTGCATCCATGTATCTCAATTCAGGCAATTCATGAGTCGTCTTACGAAGAAACTACTAAATTTTTATATTCAACTTTTTAAGAGACTGTTTAGTTCTTCTGAATTATTCATGCTTTTTCAATAGAGGATTTCTCGTTTTAGCTGCCCCATATTTTGCTACTATAACTATCTTTTCTTATCTTAAACAGGCCCTTGAAACTTTTGTACCATAAACCTTTAACAAAGATTCGCTGCTCTTTCTATAATCAGTTTAAATTGTGCTGATACTGTAAAAATTCTTTCCATTGCCACTGTATAAAACTTACACTCTTGTCGGTATGTATTTATCAGGTTTCGATTTCGTCCATGGATGTTAGTGTTGTTCCAGAATCTGCACTTAGTGAAACTTCAAATTCCCACCCGCGACCTCCAAAAGGGACCATTGACCTCTTCTCAGGCCCTCCGATTCAAATGCCTACCCAGCTTACTCCAATGGACAGGGAAGCCAGAGTCCTTAGGTACAGAGAGAAGAAAAAGAACCGTAAATTTGAGAAAACCATAAGGTATGCTTCAAGAAAAGCGTATGCAGAAACACGGCCAAGAATCAAAGGTCGATTCGCGAAAAGAACAGATGTAGAGGCCGAAGTAGACCAGATGTTCTCCACACAGTTAATTGCAGATAATAGTTATGGAATTGTGCCATCATTCTGAATGCAGCAAAGAGAAGATCAACTACAAGTCCCTAAACCTAATATTAATATTGTACCTTACATCATTATCAATCTAATTAGCTATTGAATAATGAGAAATGTACTATAGTAGTTTTCCACAAAGGATTTTGTTAAACTCTCTGCCTTGTTGTATATGTAAAGAGAGATCTTCCTTGTACCGTGTTGCAGTCAATACGTACAATTTTTCTGAGTAGAAAGTAAAGAAAAAACCCGTCCAGTGTAAAGGGACTGACCCAAGAAGACAAAAGAATTCACTACAAGGAGCGTGGTGGAATGGATGAGATATCGACGTTCTTAAGCAGAGGTCTCGGGTTAATGAAAAATCTTTTGGTACGAAATGTTTACCTCCTTAACATGGAAAATCTTTTGGTACGAAATGTTTACCTCCTTAACGGACCTACCCTGCACAACTTCAGATACCAGATGCCTAAAGGGAAAACGAAAAAGGAAAAGAAGAATTGACTGCAGCTAATTGGTCCACATTAAGAAGAGTTCAGTGCAGCCACAAGTAATGGGAAAAACACTATTGCCAACACCTCTGGATGCTCAGTGGCTGTGTGTGAAATTGTGAGCTGGTGCAATATCATTGAAGTTCAGTTCTACTTTCTGCTTTTTGCTTTCCACTGGGGTAATCTTTTCGTTGGAACTTACTCTTTTTGAATGACATATAATGTTTATCAGTATCTGCTTTTGGTCCAGGGCCTCTCTCTCAACTAGTATAATGAATGTTCCATCACTGAAGATAAAGAATAAAAGGTCCACTTCTCCTTGTAAGCAACTACTGGATTATATATAATCAACTAAAAGCACATCGCAGTATTGACACTACTGGATTTCACTGGGTTCTAGTTACTTCAATGCTGTGTGTAGTAACATGTTTTACAGGATGGTTTTGTCAAAAGCGAAAGGGAAGAACTGTAGCAAGGTATGCTCGGGTTTAAAGCACAAAGTACGATTAAAAGCACGTGTTAGTGAAGAAAAATGGAGATGAAGAAATAAAAACAGAAATAAACGCAGACAAGCAACTATATGAACAGAGAAATTCAAAAATAGAATGTATGTGTGTATACCTTGAAATGATTATATAAATAACTTGGCACCCTGAACACTAAATGTCTTTAGGGGCGCTGGTCAAGCAAAATAATGGTGCCCCAGTCGCGTTAAAATCCTAGGTCCGCATCTAGACTTGTGTGTGTTTTGCTAGGCACACACCTTACACTTAAGCACTCGCTAAGCAATTGAAAGCACCCAGCCTGCGATGCGCACTTTTAACAACATTGCTTCATAATCCAACATCAACCCGGTATTAACAAGTTCTATTGCAGGTTCAATTGCAGAATACTTTTGTTTAACAGAAATCAAAACGGAAAAAGGAAAATATGAATTTTATACAACTGCATTACAAACAAGCACTAAAAAGATGTAGCTTAGAATAGAATTCTCTCCTTCTACATCAAAAAGATGTAGTTGCACTCAACACAGAAGGATAGCATAATGCACTTTTACTTTTTCTGATGTGAAGTAGTCATAGAAAAAGTAACAAGGCAATTACTAAACGAATAGTAATATTATTCCAAGAGCTTTTATCCATCTCACAACGCACTAGCAAAGAAAAGGAATACTCATGAATGTGTCATGACTAATATTATTCGCACAGACAAAAAATTCATATTGTTTGAGATATTCCTTATCCAGATATGGTTGATGCTAGTTGAAAGGGGTAGGAGTTATAAAGTTGTTCTACTATATTATACTTCCTTCTAAATCATGTGCAATTACTTTTTCAGGACTTAAACAAAGATGTCCCCTTTTAAAGTATCAGTTGACCGTCAAAGGAAGGCTAATCCAAACCAGTATTCCAAAGCATACATTTTTTTTACAGGTTCAATCTCAGCGAAGAAAATTGTTGTTGTCGTGAAGTTGAAAATTTTGAGGCTCCAAAACGTGATACCTGGTATGTTCCACAAAAGTCACCAGAGCACAGCTAAGCCATTCAAGTTTGAGGTTCCTTTGACTCAATGGCTACTTCAGGTATCTGTTTCTGCTATGCCATTTGCTGAACCTCAGCACTTTTTCCACGCCTCATAAATGCCAAGCAATCCACCATGGAGAAATTCTATTGATTCCAACGCTTTAAAATTTAATAAAGCAACAAAGAAAACCTTTAGTGATTTCCTAATTCAATTTGAAAATATCAAACAGCGTTGCTGGTTTAATCCACAGCAAATAGTAATCGTATTTGTTGTGTGTGACAACTAATTTTGTGCAAGTTAAGTAGACGAGATTGTATCTTACACACGGACAAAAGATGGTGTCCAGACTCCTCAACTCCACCTTCTCCTCCCACCAGCACATGTATCAAATAATTCTTCCCATCAAGATTAAGGCAAGTGTGAAGAATTCATGCAATGTCATCTCTGCTGGACTTTGAACATTAGTAAGGTTGTAACCCTAACTCCTAGACCGCTGGGGCAGAAGAAAACCATATTAACTAAAGTTTGCAGGTTGTTGTTTTAAATATATGTGAAACACAGAAACCCACACATTAGGCTTAGACAAGACTTCAATCAGACGTCTCAATTTGAATTGTATCAGTTGACGGACAAAGTTTTGCACCCGGAGGATAACCCTAACAACATTTTAAAGCATATAGTTTAAAAGAAAATGTAGCACTTTTTACTTTTGTGGACGAAGAGTCCTAAGAAAAAGTGAAAATACTAGATTCTATCTCAGCAAGAACATTTAAGTTGTCGTACGTGGACCACGAAAGTGACCAGAGCATGGCTAAGCTTTTCAAGTTTGAGGTCCCTCCTATTCCATGGGTACTTTAGCTATCTATTCCTGCTCTGCGTCTCACCACTTTTTTCACATCTCATAAATGCCAAGCAGTCCACCATGGAGCAACTCATGTGATTCCTGGCTTATAAAATTATTTTAAATACCAAACAATTTTCAGTGATTTTTCATTTTAATGTGAAAATATCAAACTTCAATGCTAATTGATTACGCAACAAAGTCCAGATACAACTATTTTATTCTTGTTTGTGAACAACCAATTTCGTGCCAAGTTCGCTAGTCGAGATTGTGTCTTACACACACACATGGCCATGTCCAGACTACGCGACTTGAATAAGTATCAGATACTTGTTGCCTCCAACCAGTATAAGTATCCAATAATTCCGTCCACCAAAATTTAGACAAATGCGAAATTCTCATAGAGTCAACTTCATTGGGATTTTAAACCTTAGTACCCAAGGCTGTTACTCCAACTACTTGACTGCTAGGGCGCACAAGCAAACCATATTGACTAAAGATAATTTTTGTTTCTCATAATATGGGAACCAAAGAAGCACACACTTAGGTGTGGGCAAGATTTCAACAAAAAACACTCATTTAGATTGTATTACTTAACTGCCAAAGTTTAAAACACAACACAGCGCATGTGTGGACCTGAAGAGTCGTAAGAAAAAAGTGAAAAGAGTAGAGATTCTATCTCAGCAAGAACGTTGAAGTTGTGGACCTGGTACATTCCATAGAATTGACCAGAGCATGGCTAAGCCTTTCAAGTTTGAGGTCCCACTTGATCATGGCACTTTAGGTACCTATTTCTGCTCTGCCATTTGCTGAAAGTCAGCAGTTTTTCCACAGGTCATAAATACCAAGCAATACGTAATGGAGAAATTCTTGTAATTCCAACGTTTATCATTAAAGCAACAAAACATCCTTCAGTGATTATTCCAGATATATTAATCTTATTTCTTGACGGTGAACAACTAATTTCATGCAGTTCACTGCCCAAGATTGAAAGCTTCGTCTTAAAATTGGAAGTACAAGATAATTTTATGACAAGCAAATTAATACTAACTAAAGACAATTATACTGGTCGTTTTCATATTATATAAACCAAAATATTCCTCACAGTAGGCCAAGGCAAAGTTGGCCAATCCTTTTACCTTTTCCTGATATGACTATAAGACAAAAAGTTCATGGAACAATTGGCAGAAAGCAGGAATCAACACCAAGCGAGGGAACAAAAGTGATGGCCTCTTTTAATACCTGGGTTTTTTATTTAACTGTGGGGAAGCATGCCTCAGTTTTTGAGGATTGAGGCCCTTTCCGATCCTTGGGACTTTATGTATCTATTTCTGCAATGTCATTTCCCAAGCATCATTACTTCTTCACTTCTTCTGACTTAGTTGACAGCCACAACAAAGATTCTTTCATGCCATATCATCAACTTTATCAAATAGTAGAATTAACCAAAGATATAAATGTATATCTGTGTATGTAGCCAACGCGTCCAATTTAAAAATAAGAGTCCCTTGGTTTAAAATATTTTTGCATGAAGGAACTAAAAAGGCATGTTACACAATAATGCAAAGATAAGAATCACATTTCTTAGTCTTACAATCATCTTTAAAAAATAGCAGCTTCAGTTTAATGTTGCTGTCAAGACTCTCAGCTATTATTTGAAGGAAAAGAAGAGATAGTTTGTCCCCAATTATAATCAACAATCAAGCTACTATAAGAGGCTGGTGCTCAGTATGCAAAATACCATATTCAGAATTTGCAGCCTCAGATTCCCACTTCATCCGCAGTAGCGACTGAGCTTAATTCTCCAAGAACTTAGGCCATTAACTAAGAAAGATACACTAAAAAAGGAATCACTCCATATTTCAAATTATCCTGAAATGGCAAAGCCATTATAGAAAAGACTGATTAAAGTAAAATTGAATGTTGTGCAATAAACATTGAGCAGTGAAAGTGTTTTTCGTTATTAAATGGAAAGTTGTAAAGGTTCTTTAACCAGTCAATACTATTACTTGCACAATTGAATACTTGTGTTGTGGAATTCTTTTGCAAAGCTGAATCATTTCTTTATTTTGCTTATATAACATGATTGGTTATTATTAACTCAAAAATTATGAGGAATCATCAAGGACTACAATGTTCAGTACTGTTTCTGTAAATAATACTTCTATAAGGTATAAGCCATTATATATGCCATAAAACATGAACTTTGAACAGATAATTCTCAGCATGTGACATACCGAGGAAGAACTTTCTCTAAAAGGCTTATATTGTTTCCTTTCTTCTGCTAAAACAATGACGGAGTGTCATGGTATTACACAGAAATGAAAGAGAATAACAACTTTTTTGGAACAATTTTCTGGAATTTTGTTAATGGAATTGAAATTGGGACTACAATGGAAACTAATAACGAAAATTAACAGAATAAAAACAACTCCAGCTAAACCTCCATTGCTAAGCTAGGAATCTGCGGATGAATAAGAAAAAAGGAGAAGAATTAGAAGGAGAAGGAAGAAGGGTTGAGAAAGAGGAAGTGAGAAGGAGTGTGAAGAAGAGAGGAAGACTACCAGAATTTTCGTGAAACCGTTCTCTCTACAAATTTGTTAGCTATGTAACTGAATTTGAGAGAGCTTAGCTGGCAACATATGGGCCCTTGATACTCATTTATTCTTCTCTAATCTCAGCCGTCCATTTGATAATTAAATGACTAACTCCTTACCTCCAGTTTCGAACCCCGTTGGTTACATTTAGACTATAGGTCATGATATACCCGGTGTCGCGCTCCCTTCTTTCCTCGCGGAGATCGGGTTCTTGACATTTTTGGGACAAACTCCTTCGGAAGGAAGAAGTTAAAGGAAGAGTCGCCACCTAACGATTTTATGGTGCGTTAGGGCACCTGAGTAGTTAACTCATGAACTAGTTTGCATTACCAGAGATTGGGTAAGGGCTTGAAGTTATCCCAAGGGGAAGGTGTTATGCACCCCTCGAGATCTACAACTGTGGGTCCCGGCCAAATGGTTTCGTGAATTCAGACAATAAGAAAATAACAAGCAAGGCTCACATAAGAGGGGATTTTAAACAAGTATAAAGTTTTATTGGAAGTTTAAAAGAAATTAGAAGTAAACAATTGAGAAAATATCCTAGGTTTAAAGCAATACAGATCACATCAATGCAATACCCGGTAATCACTCCTCGAAGAGGGGTTACACGTGGTATTAGCGCACCGGTCATCATATCCATATTCTACCCTTCTCACCCCGTGAAGGTAATTAAAGCGTATGTTGGTCACAGATTCTATTGCGTGCTATTACCCGTCCCATCTTATCAGTCCTAGAGGAAGTTAGGACTACTATCCTAAAGGGTAGGTACTAGGGCAGAACCCCTAGGTTCAAAGGATAAATTCTAAGCGACAAATAAAACATTTAGGACTGCAAGTATAGGGGACACACAGGAGCAGATATGAGGCTCATGAATCCCTCCACATATTAATACACATAACCAGCACGACTCAAACACAAAGAGGTCTTTGCATTTCAGAACCTAAGGCAGGATGTCTAAGTGAGAATACAGTAATGGGACAGTCTGATTACTGAGTTTCAGAAGAAATCTTTTTACCAATTCTAGACTATGAATTCTGATATGTAATTAGCCAAACGATACAAAGAGACAGTTTTCCCAGTTTTAATAAACTTAATGCCTAAGGCTTGCCTAGAAGGGTTTAACAAACTCCAGTTATCCTGTTTAGACTTAATCATGGTAAAAGAGTGAGTATTTAAACTAATGTGAATGCAGTGTCCTGCAAAACAGGATATCTAAATGCATACAGGGTGTGGAATGATGCAAACCTACGCATGCTTTTCTAAATGCACAAACGTTTTCATAAATCAGAATCTATTATTATTTTAAGGCGGAATTTACTTATTAACACATCTTTTTGATTCGAAACAGGAAATACAGAAGCGTAGTTAAGTTGTTGAACCTAGCACATGATTTCTAATGCAAATAGCAGTATGTCCTTAACACATGAGTTTGGCATAGGTAATATGAGCATGCTGAGAATGAATTCCTAGGATAACATGATCTCTAATGCAAATATTGACAATTAATATTTTTAACCTAAAACAGGATTTCTAGAAAGGGTGATCGTGAAGATGCAGAAACAACAACATTATAACAATTGTTTTATAGTTATTTAACTACGAACAGGATTTCTAAGTGAGGCACGAGTATGGTAAAGATGCTGAGATAAACGGTCCTAAAACATGTTTTCTAATGCATGCATGGCAAGTATTCCTAAGCATGGTAACTATTGCATACATATACAAAATAAACCCTATAGCATGGTTTCTACCCATAATTATACTAAGCATGCACAACCCCGCCCATTTCACTATCCAGCCCATAACTGTTTTTACAACTAATTATTACAGACCAGCCTTGCACAAACTCCATAAATAAGGAAATTAAGGAGTTACACTATAGAAGGCCTAACAATAGGCCCAAGTCCTCAGATCCAACAATGCAATATGCCATGACTTTTTGTAACCCAGGTGCGTCAGAGTTCCTAAGGATCTCAGAAGACCCCAGGCAGTGCTCACACCCAAGTACCCTAGCCAGGAATGAGTAAGTGCAGTGTGGAATGTCAGCCTTGTGTGTCAGAGTTCGATGGGTACCCAAATTGTCCCCAAGGCAATGCTCACACGAAGGGGGCTGAACTTAGAGCTAAGAGTAGTGAGATGTGCCTATAGTTTAGAAAAGAGTTGAGTTTGAAAATTAGTTTTTTGAAATAACTGTTTTGAAAAATAGCTTAAGAGAACAACATGAGAGTTTGTTTTATGAAAACTGGTTTGCAGAAGAAAAAAACAGGACAATCAGCAACCCAGGACATACATGGTTTAGGAAGCAAACATAAACAGGGATAGGGGGACTAGGGGACAAATAAGTCACACAGTAGAGGCAGACTTGCACACAAATAGTTCTTAGGCTAGTGCTATATGGTTTAAACAATTACAACCTAGTTATCACAGAATGTTCATGCCAGGAATCTAACAACATCAGACTGAGGGGTGTCAAACAGAGTCACATATTAGGTCCAGGATTAGGATTTACATAATAATTAAGTATTAGGGGATGCATGCTCATAGTGTTGGGAGTCAGGAAGATTCATGATGGAAATATATAAGGGAAAGAAATAAACATGCTAGGCTAAAGGGCAAGGGGAATCACATAGACAAGTAGACATGCTGAACACAGAAGGAAAGATAGGTCATAGGGGTAAGACAAACACACTAGCTGCAAGGAAAACAATAGAACCTTAATTAAAACATCAATACAAACAGAAACATGTTGAGTTGGATGCTATAAACTTAAACTAGAAACATACCAGTTAGGAGTAAGAATAGAACAGCAAAGTGCAGAGAAGTAGAGCAATAGGATAGTGGTATGCGGAGCAATAGATCAACAATAAGTTGTTCAGTATTGGCTTTCAGCCGACTGACTAGCAGAAGAACAAAAGAGAATATGCAGCAAAGCCAGTGAGAGTTCAGAGCAATATCAGTGTTATTTGTGTGTGTGTTTGTATATCTATTGGTTGTGTTATGCTAAAGAGATTAAGGTGTTTATAATTCTGAAAATGAGTAAAGAAAATAAGGTAAGGAATAATTAGTCTAACATAATTATGGAAATAATAACCAATCAGTGTCAATTAAAGGCATGGACTCCCTTTAATTAGGGAGTCAAGTTCAAACGGGCCAATCAGAGTTAAATCAGGGAAAGGAATCAAATAGAGTGATCTTACCATAATGGGGGTAGTAAAAGCATGGAGTGTGTAATAAAGACCAGGTTCATAACACGTAATTAAGAAAAGTACACACTGATAGCATATTCACAAAACAAAGTATGGGTTTAATTCTGAAAATTAGTCGAGGGAATCTCGACTGTAATTGAAATCACAAGGAATCATGCATAATCAAGGAAAGTATCACACAATCAAGGGAAATAATTCGAAAAATCGGTACAGAACATACAGAATCATAGGTTCGAAGAAAACATCACAGAATCAGTAGAGGGTATCAGGAACCCTAACCATGAATTAGAGTAAGAAACATAGAGCACAGAGAGAGCCTAGAAGAATTATACAAATTGGCTAAACATAGCAAACAAGACGGACTAAAAAACCTAAAAATTGGGATTTTTCGTAAGAAGCTTTGAATCAAAACGTATTAACAAAGAAAAACATAGAATAAAATTAAAGCAGAAGTAAAGGAAAATCAATTTTGAAAAGGGTTTGTGAAACCCTAGTTTTAATATTGAAAGATCGTTTAAAGATGAAGGTTTTCAGAGAAAACATAGAAAGAAACTTCGGAATACTATAGGTCTAAAGTAGATTAAATTGAAAGACATTGGGTTAGGGTTTCGTGGAACCCAGAGAAGTAAGAAGAACCTCAAATACGACACCGGCCTAAGTCGGAACAGGTTGTAAACTTACTCAAATGGTCGGGGAGGCCGAAAAGTGGCACGGGACCATGGGAGGTGAGTTGGACCACTCTAGGTTCGCCTGAGAGCCCCAGAGCATCACTGGACTGGTGCAAAGTGGGTGGGTAACCAAGAGGCGATGAGGAGCCATGGTTTCTTGTGAGAGAACCAGTCGGAGAAGATGACCGGACTCCATCAGAGAAGAGAAGCTAAAGGAGGCTTCTAGAGAGAACTAGAGAGTAACAGAGAGAGATAGAGAGAGAGTGAGTGTTGAGAGAATGAGGGGTCGGAGGGGGGTAGTGATTAGGTTTAATTATGGTAACAATGATTTGGACCGTTGATCTCATTTGATCAACGGTTCAGATCAAGTGTGGGGTTGGGCCGGGTTATTTGTGGGTTTTGGGATGGGTTAGAGTGGGTTTTGGGTTAAGGGTTGGCTAAAATTTAAATAAAAATGGGCTAAAAGTTAAATACCCAATTAAATAAGGTAATTAATTAATAAAATAGCTAATAATTGTGTAAAAAAATAAATTGAGACCAAATAAATGAAATTAAGGCGATTGACTAAGATATAAAAATTATAAATGATAATTCATTGATTTTAAAATGGTATAAGTGCACATTTGTGCTATAATTGCAAAACTGCTGAAATTAACTAAATGATGCCAATATTGGCTAATTTGTGAAATAATAAAATCCTAAGGGAATTAAATAGGATATAAATAACATGTTGAGTAAGAGAATGATTTTAATTATATCGTTTATGAATAATTATGAAATATAAAGTGTTAAATAAACAGTAAAATAATTTGATAAAAATATGAAAAGCTGTGAGAAAATACCAGTTACTGTAAGGAGTGATTTTGAAAGTATATATACAAGTTTGAAAATAATTTGAAGAAAAATTGGGTATCAACAGCTTCCCCTCTTTACCCGGAAAGGATGAAAGAGTTGTCGGGTAAAGATATGATGGCCAATTTTGACCGGAGGGAAATAGTATGAAAGATTTAGGCCGCACCCTGGCTTCTGAGCTGCCTACATATCCCTGGTTGTACAGGAATCAGGCCATATGTAGTTTATGAGTCACGGCGAAGTATACCGGTGAAATCTCACAAGGACGGACGCAAGGTGCAAGGTAAGGTGAACAAAATGGCTTACGGGGTAGTTAGGAGAACTGGAGCGGTACGCTCCTTCCTGGCTGCTGTTCTTAGCCGGATTTCCTGCAAATGAATAACAAGCATAGATTGTGCGTAATTTAAACATGATGCAGATTCCCATTGGACTATGAATGTTGTCTTTGGCCGGTGAGGATGGCGTCCTTAGACCATGATGTCCTGGGCCATGAATCGCTTGATGCGGGATTCGCAGGCTATAAAATGACGTTCTCGGTCCATGAGGATGGTGCCTCCGAACCATGATGCCTTTGAATAATGATATGCAGAGTGATAAAAGGGATCCGCAGGCTATGAAATGATGTTCTCGGGCCATGAAGATGGTGCCTCTGAACGATGACGCCTTTGGATAGGTTGGCGATATTTCAGCCCATGAGAAGTGCAATAGTATGATGCTAACAAGACAGAGCTTAGTCTTGTGAATTAAAAAGGGCAGAGCTTAGCCCGGAAAGAAACAAGGTAGATAATGACAAAGATGATGGTTGCTTTAAAAGGTAAATGGGAGGTAGCGTTTAGCCCCCGGAAGGCAGAATGGTAGCCTTATGCAATGCGGGAAATAAAAATACAGATGGAGGCAGAGCTTAACCTCGGAAGGCAGAATAGTAGTCTTATGCAATGTGAGAAATAAAAATGCAGATGGAGGCAGTGCTTAGTCTCGAAAGGTAGAATGGTAGCCTTATGCAATGCAGGAAATAAAAATACAGATGGAGACAGTGCTTAGTCTCGGAAGGCATAATGGTAGCCTTATGCAATGCGGGAAATAAAAATGCAGATGGAGACAATGCTTAGTCTCAGAAGGCAGAATGGTAGTTTTATGCAATGCAGGAAATAAAAATGCAGATGGAGACAATGCTTAGTCTCGGAAGGCAGAATGGTAGTCTTATGCAATGTAGGAAATAAAAATGCAGACGGAGGCAGAGCTTAACCTCGGAAGACAGAATGGTAGCCTTATGTAAGATTTAAAGGAAGGACAACAGGAATTCTTAGCTGGCGTTTAATTGCAGTAGAGCATTGCGATGATGAAGCATCATTTATGCTGATAATAAATGTTGGCGTGTGCGATGAGTTTGAGGAACGATGTCTGTCCTTTGAGCGGATAATATGTTTTGGGGCTTCTGTAATTTATGCCTGCACCCAAAGAAAGATCATGAGTTTTGTAAAAGAGAAGGTTAGTTCGCATTCCCGCTGGCTCTGCTTGGCTCGTCTACTTGATCACGATACAGTTCGCATCATCGAGGTAGCGCTCGCTAAACAAGCTGTTTCGATAGAGAAACCAGGTTCATTAGGTTATAAATATCACTTTAAACTTTAAAAATATTTTTGAAAAGTTCAGCACAAACTATCTTCCCCCTTTTGGCATTATCGAAAAGTTTGCAAAATGATATACTTACCAGTTTTATTAATTATTACTCATGGACATTGAGGCAACTGAGCATGGATAGTAGGATTAAAGACTGCAAAATTTATAAAGGATAAAATTTCACTCGCATGTGATGACCCAACAACAATGCATAGATGCTCGTCACTCACCTATATATCGTATTCAACAACTAAACACGTAGCAAATAAATACATAATACTTATTACCTCAAGCCAAAGTTAGACAAGACATTTACTTTGATTCGTAGACCATTCACTGCTCAAATACCGCTTTTCATTTAAAATACACCTCCAGCCCACTCGTATCTAGTCATAATTAGCTTAATACCATCAATTTTCGCTAAAGGAATCATCTTTAATGAATAATTACTGATTTTCTGAAATTTCCCAAAAAGTCAAAAACCGACCCCAGACCCGCTTGGTCCAAACTCGAGGTTCGGACCAAAATCCGTTTACCCATTCACCCCCGAGCCCGAATATGTAATTAGTTCCGGAATCCGACCCCAAATCGAGGTCTAAATTCTCAAATTTACAATATCCCCAATTCTTCTAAAATCCCTAATTTCTACCCTTAAAGAACAAGATTAAAGACTAGGAATTCATTAAATGATGATGGAAATCGAAGAAAACAAGTTAAAAAGTGCAAACCTATGATTGGGTGTCGAAATACCTCTTCAAGAATTGCCCTAGGTTGAGTTCTAATGGAGCAGTTGTGAAATTTTGAAAAATCCCGTGCTCGTTTTGTTTTAATACGTTGGACAGGCCTTCATCGCGTTCGTGAGAGACCAGTCGTGATCTCGATACTTTTTTACAGCAGCCTAAGGTCTTTGCATTTGCGATTATTTCTACATGCTTGCGTAAGGCAGCTCCCCCCCTCAAGCCTTCGCGTTCGTGACCCAGTGGACGCGTTCGCGTAGAAGCACATGACCCCTCCCCCGTGTCCCTTAACCTATCGCGTTTACGAAGGGTAACACCCCTAATGTTTCACGTTTGCGACCAGTCCTTCGCGTTCGCAAAGAAGAAATTACCTCCTAGCCCAGTTTACACTTCGCGATCGCGAGAGTTGCTTCGCGATTGCGAAGCACAAAATACCAGTGCACCAACAACAACAAAATAGCAGAAATTTCTAAGTCCGAAACATACGGTAGCCTATCCAAAACTCACCCGAGCCCTCGGGCTCCAAACCAAACATGCACACAAGTCTAAAAACATCATGCAGACTTGATCATACGATCAAATCACCAAAATAACACCTAAAACTGCGGATTTAGCATCAAAATCAATGAAACTCTCAAGGACATTTAAAGTTACTATTTTCTCAACCGAAGGTCCGAATCACGTCATATAAATTCCGTTTCTCACCAAATTTCACAGACAAGGTTTATATATTATATTAAACTTGTAACGGGATATGAAACCAAAATACGGGCCCGATACCAACGAGATAAAAAATTAATCAATTTCTTTAAATCCTTAGAATTTCAGTCTTACAATTTTCATCAAAAATTCATTTCTCGAGCTAGGGACCTCAGAATTTGATTCCGGGCATACGCCCAAGTCCTAAATTTTACTACGGACCTTCCGCGACTGTCGAAATATGGGTCCGGGTCCATTTACTCAAAATGTTGACCAAAGCCAACTAAAAATCATTTTTAAATCCCAAAATTTATTATTTCATAAATTTCCACATAAAAGCTTTCCGAATTTATGCCTGGACTGTGCATGCAAATCTAGGTGAGTAAAAATTAGGTTTTTAAGGCTAACGAGTGTGGAATAAAGTCCTAAAATACAAGATGACCCTTTGGGTCATTACCGAGGCCCAAGGTAGACCTGTCAGCATTCGTAGGCCCTGGCGTCCCCTTCTATACATTTCATTTGACTGTTTCTTCTATTTCGAAAATAATTATATTTCTTTCGGACATTTACCTATAGTAAAATTTGAGAAGTTCATGAATTGTGACTCCAGATTCTGGGTAGTATATATTAAGGCTGTTATATAGTTCCACACTTATTTCAACTCGTTATAGCTTATTTGTTGTTAATTACTGAAATGTAAAAGAATTGGCTAATGATTCTCTAACATTGTCTTGCCTAGATAGTTGAATGTTAGGTGCCATCACGGTCCCGACGGTGGGAATTTCGGGTCGTGACAAGTTGGTATGAGAGCATTAGTTTGCCTAGGTCTCACAATTCACGAGTGAGCTTAGTAGAGTCTGGGGGATCGGTACAGAGACGTCTGTACTTATCTCTAGAGGCTATAAAGTTTAGGAACAAATTTCACTTTTATTCTTCTATGTCGTGCGATTTTGTTCTCTCAATACTGATTGAACTCTTCTACTTTTATTCTCTCGCAGATGGAGAGAACACGTACCACTTCTTCAGTTGAGCAGCAGCTAGAGCCTCTAGTGGCAGCTCCTACAAGGGGAAGAGGTCGAGGCCAGGGCAGGGCTCCGCCAGGAGCCCCAGCAGCAGCCCCAGCAGTGAAGCCTCAAGTAGAGTTTGACGAGGAGGTTCCAGCCCATATTATTCCTGCGGGGCAAGCTCAGGTTCTGGAGGGGTTCATTGACACCCCAGTGCTTCAGGACGCTTTGGTCTGCTTGGTGGGCCTTATGGAGAGTGTGGCCCAGACAGGCGCATTTCCCATGGCACCAGCCGTCTCTCAGGCTGGAGAAGGGGCCCAAATTCCTGCTACTCACATTCCAGAGCAGATAGCTCCCCAGTATCAAACTCCAGCAGCTCATCCAGTCGGATTGGTTCAGCCGGTTATTTCGGCACTGACTAATGATGGATTAACTATGTCTTCTGAGGCTTTGTGGATATTGGACAGGTTTACCTAGCTCTTCCCAGTTCACTTCAGTGGTGCTACTTCAGAGGATCCCCGAGAGTATCTTGACAGCTGTCATGAGGTGCTTCGGAACATGGGTATATTGGAGACCAATGGGGTCGATTTTGCTGCATTTCAGATGACTGGTTCTGCCAAGAAATGGTGGAGAGATTATCTGTTGACCAGACCAGCTGGGTCGCTTACTCTTACATAGAACCAGTTCCCTCAGCTCTTCCTAGAGAAGTTTTTGTATATCACCTTGAGGGAGGAGCACCGACATCAGTTCGAACATCTCCAGCAGGGCAGTATGACTGTTACTTAGTATGAGACCCTTTTTGTGGATTTGGCCCATCATGCTTTCCTGCTTCCCACCGAGAGAGAGAAGGTGAGGAGGTTTTATGACGGACTTGCTCAACTTATCAGATTGCAGATGGCTAAGGATACTGGGAGTGAGATTTCTTTTTAGGCGGCTGCCAATGTCGCCAGACGAGTCGAGATGGTTCTTGCACAGGGAGGTCAGGGGTCTGACAAGAGACCTCGTCATTCTGGTGGGTTCAGCGGTGCCTCATTTGGAGGCAGGGGTACTTTTGGTAGAGTCCATCCTCCCAGGCCGTTCCATTCAGCTCTTCAGGCATCCTACAATACTTCAGGGAGTCGTGGTCCTTATGTGCCTCCTTTTGTACAACCAGCCTGCACTGCACCACCAGCTCCTATCAGTGCACTTTATATTTAGAGTTATTACCATGGTCATCCGAGTCGTTCGGGTTAGTCTCAGTTTCCACAGCCACAGTATCAGGATGGGTGTTTTGAGTGTGGTGGTTATGGACATATAAGGAGGACCTGTCCGAGATTATTTGGCATCCCGCCACAGTATCAGGGTTCTCGTGCCATGGTTCCGTCACTAGTTGTTGCCCAGCCTGCTCAACCAGCCAGAGGTAGGGGTCAGGCAGCTAGAGGTAGGGTCCAGACTGTTAGAGGTAGAGGTAAGGCCGTTAGAGGTAGAGGCCATCCAACTAGGACCGTCCCAGGGACGAGGTTCATAGTGGTGGGCCCCAGCCTCGATGTTATGCTTTTCCAGCCAGGCTTGAAGCTGAGTCATCTGATGCTGTTATTACAGGTACTATTTCAGTTTGCAGTAGAGATGCTTCATTTTTATTTGATCCGGATCTACTTACTCCTATGTGTCATCCTATTTTGCTTCATATTTGGTTGTGCCTCGTGATTCTTTGAGTGCTTCTGTCTATGCACCTGTGGGAGATCCTATTATTGTAAATCATGTTTATCGTTTATGTGTAGTCACCATTGGGAGTCTTGAGACTAGTGTAGATCTTCTACTTCTCGATATGGTTGATTTTGATGTTATCTTGGGAATGGATTGGCTGTCAACTTATCACGCTATATTGGACTGTCACGCCAAGATGGTGACCTTAGCCTGGCCGGGGTTTCCTCGATTAGGGTGAAGGGGGACTCTCGGCCATTCTACCAGCAAGGGTTATCTCTTATATGAAGGCTCGACATATGGTCGAGAAGGGGTGTCTAGCTTACTTGGCTTATGTTCGCGATTCTAGCGCGGAGGTTCCTTCCATGGATTCAATTCTAGTTGTCCCTGAGTTTTCAGAGGTGTTTCGCGTAGACCTGTCGGGGATGCCACCCGACAGGAATATTGATTTCAGTATTGATTTGGCTCCGGGCACTCTGCCCATCTCCATTCTTCCATACCGTATGGTCCCGCCAGAGTTGAAGGAAGAGTTGCGGGATTTTCTTGATAAGGGCTTCATTAGTGTCTCGCCCTGGGGTGCACATGTGTTGTTTGTGAAGAAGAAATATGGATCTATGAGTATGTGTATATATTATCGGCAGTTGAACAAAGTCACCATCAAGAATAAGTACCCATTGTCGAGGATTGATGATTTATTTGATCAACTTAAGGGTGCCAAGGTGTTTTCGAAGATCGATTTGAGATCTTGCTACCATCATTTGAGGATTAGGGCATCTGATGTCCCTAAGACAGCTTTTCGGACTCGGTACGGGAGTTATGAGTTTCTAGTGATGTCCTTTGGGTTGACAAATGCCCCAGCAACATTCAGGGATTTGATGAATCGAGTGTTCAAGCCTTATTTGGACTCCTTTGTGATTGTGTTTATTGACGATATCTTAATCTACTCCCGCAGTCGAGAGGATCATGAGCAACATCTTAGGGGTGTGCTTCAGACTCTAAGAGACAACCAGTTATATGCTAAATTTTTGAAGTGCGAGTTTTGGTTGGATTTGCTCGCTTTCTTGGACCATGTTGTTTCAGCAGAGGGCATTCAGGTAGATCCTAAGAAGATTGAGGCAGTTCAGAACTGTCCTAGACCCACTTCAGCTACGGAGATCAGAAGTTTCTTGGGTTTGGCAGATTATTATCGTTGATTTGTGGAGGGGTTCTCATCTATAGAAGCCTCGTTGACCGGTTGACCCAGAAGGGTGCCTCGTTCAGATGTTCAGACGAGTGTGAGGGGAGCTTTCAGAAGCTCAATACAACTTTGACTACATCCCTGGTATTGGTGTTGCCCACAGGTTCAGGATCTTACATGGTATACTGTGATGCTTCCCGTGTTGGGCTCGGTGCAGTACTGATGCAGGAGGGTAGGGTGATTGCATATGCGTCACGGCAGTTGAAGGTTCATGAGAAGAATTACCTTGTCCATGATTCAGAGTTGGCAGCCATTGTTCATGCGTTGAAGATTTGGAGGCACTATCTTTATGGCATGTCGTACGAGGTATTCACTGATCATCGGAGCCTTCAGTATTTGTTCAAGCAAAAGGATCTCAATTTGAGGCAGATGAGATGGTTGAACTATTGAAAGACTATGATATTACCATCCTGTAACATCCCGGGAAGGCCAATATGGTGGCCGACGCATTGAGTAGGAAAAAAACGAGTATGGGCAGCCTTGCATTCATTCCAGTCGGTGAGAGGCCGCTAGCATCAGATGTTCAGACTTTGCCCAACCAGTTTGTGAGGTTTGATATTTCAGAGCGCAGCCGTGTTCTAGCTTGCACAGTCGCTCGGTCTTCTTTGTTTGAGCGTATCAGAGATCGGCAATATGACGACCCTCATTTATTGGTCCTTAGGGACACAGTGCGGCACAGTGGCACCAAGCAGGTTGCTTGATGTTTTAGACTTCAATACCACACAAGAAGATAGGTTACTTTGTGTGTTACCCAATTTTTGAGTGCTCTCTCAGTAGAAGAACCTGGTTCTTCTTGGTGTTCCAACTACTACTGTTGCGGAATAATAAA